>KK116259.1:355168-382184 GCA_000611955.2 Stegodyphus mimosarum
ATTATATAATAATTTTAGAAGATTAGAAAAAGGAGTAAAATTCTAAAAGCAATCGCCTAAAAGTAAATTTGATACTTTAGTTCCAGAGTGTAAAAATACTTTAAATACAAATAATCAATTATTAATTTAGAAGTCAAACAACAAAAATCAGCATTATATTTTCAAAGGACTAGTTTCAATGGTTTTACCAAGCCAACAAACAGCCTCAGCTGCAAAAGCACAAATGAACAAGACAAGATATAATGATTAGATAAGACAAGAAAGCCTGGACAGCTACTGGCGCCATCTGTTGATGAAACCAGAACTAAAACATAATTTTTTTAAAGGCTGAAGGCACAGACGGATTGGAATTAGGGTCGTTAACTAGAGTAGGAAGATTTTTATAATGTGAAATGCCTCTAGAAAATCCAGTTCACCAATGGAAGATGTTTTTTGAATAATTTTGGCAGCAGAAAAATTGAAAGTGTGGTTTTTGGACCAACAATGTTGGGCAACAGAAGACTGTGTTTCTGTGTTTCCTTTTTTCTAACATATGCCTCATGCTCCTTAAAGTGAAATTTTAAGGCTCTCTTAGTTTGGCCAATGTAAATTAAACTACAATGGCAAGGAAGCCTGTAAATATGTCAGGAATTCGTATCTGGAATCGGGTCCTTGAGTATGGAACTCGGAATTTTATTCTCGGATTTTCTAGAGGCATTTCCCATTCATAAAAACCTTTCTGCTCTAGTTAACGATCCTAATTCCAATTCTTCTTTGCCTTCAGCCTTCAAAGAAATTATGTTTTAGTTCTGGTTTCATCAACAGATGGTGCCAGTTGCTTGTCTCCTGTCCAGGCTTTCTTATCTTATCTAATCATTATATCTTATCTCGTTCATTTACGCTTTTTCAGCTGAGGGTGGTGGTTCGGTAAAACCGTCGAAACTAGTCCTGTGAAAATTTGAAAATATAATGCTGATTTTTGTTGTTTGACTTCTAAATTAATATTTGTTTGGCATGTTATTGTATTTTAAATAATCAATTACAAAAATAGTAAAAACAATCGAAAAGAAAAAACTAAATGTTGGTATTGAGAAAAAACTCAACATTTAAAAAATTAATAGCATATTGAAAGCACAAGCTAAATTAAATAGATCTCTCTTGTTCTAGTACTACTTTCTAAAATTATATTCTATATAATATATATATATATACACTCACTTCCAAAAGTTAAGCACGAAGATGTGAGATGCAAAAAAATCAACAAATACTGCTTTGATTGACAGAAATTCGGCAGGAAAGTAGCATATATATTTATACATAAAACAAAATCAATAATTATATACAGAAATGAAAACAACATTAAATTTTTGTAAGTTATCAGATAATGACATACTGGAGACTTAAACAGAATTTTGTATAAAGTGAAAATAAACAGCATAAAATGAAAAAAAAGGACATTAATAGGATATGTGATCCCCCCTCATCTGTATATAAAGTTTACACGTTGTGACTATGCTTTCAATTAGGTGGTCAACCACCGCAGAATTAAGCAATTGCCATTCTTTTTGTAGAGCAGTTTCCAGCTCAATAAGAGTGGCTGGAGGCGGGAAATGTGAAGAAACAGCATGGCCGAGAGCATCCCAAAGATTTTCAATGGGATTAAGGTCGGGTGAATACGCTGGCCATGCCATACGCGCAATCCCTTCGCTCTCCAGGTAGTCATTTACGATGTCAGCTCTATGGGGATGTGTGTTATCGTCCATTAAAACAAAAGTAGGACCAACTGCTGCAGCGTAATATCTCACAATGGGTTCTAGGACTTCATCTCAATAGCGGACAGCCGTGAAAGAACCCAGTTCAAAGATGTGCAGGTCAGTGCGGTATCCTAATGAAATCCCTGCCCACACCATAATGCTTCCGCCTCGGAATGCGTGATGTTCGGTGAAGTTTTGGGACTGATTGCGAGTTCGTTGTTCACGTCATATCCTTACACGCTAGACCTCTCTCTCCAGAGCAAATCTTGACTCATCAGTAAATATGACATTGCCCCAGTCAGACACATTCCAACTGACATGTTCCCTGCACCACTACAATCGTGCCCCTCTTGATTGGACGGATAGAGAAACACAAACTTGAGGTACCCGGGCCTACAGTCCACTCATATGTAATCTTCGGCGTACAGATATCGCCTTACCAATGGATGCTGTAACCATAGATGTCACACGTGTGGAGGTCGCTCTGCGATTCCGCTTGGCTACAATAGCAATATATCGATCTTCCATGGGGGTTGTAACCCTTGGGCGACTGGCTACAGGCCTTCGGACAACTATCTGTGTGGTTTGCAATTGTTTCCATAAACGTGAAATTACAGAATTATGAACGCCGAAAAAAAGAATAACATCAGTGATCGACTGTCCTGCTTTAATGCGTCCCACAGCAGACTAGCACTCAGAATCTTCCATTCGTCTTCAGGAAGTCATAGAAACATTATGTCTTGAAAACAAATTGTACAGAAGTTTTAAACACATTCTATCAGCACTTACAACACCTTCTGTAACCCTTCATAAAGCTGGCTTCTTATAAGACTGTCTTTTTTGCATATTTCTTGACATGAAAGCACGATTGGCTGTTACCTAACATATGTGCATACTTTCATCTACCGCTGCAGCAAATTGCATCCTCTTAAATTCTGATTGGCTTCCAGAAGTTAGCATTTTCCTCTCCGTGCTTAACTTTCGGAAGTGAGTGTATATGTGTGTGTGTGAAGTAAACTTTATAAACATTTATACAGGTAATGACAGCACAAGAAATACATCCATCTAATATAAAAAAACTCTCTCTCTGTACATATATATGTGTGTGTGTATGTGATGAAAAAGACATAGTAGTGTTGATGACGTAGAACATACAATGGTTATCATAAATTAAGGAAAAAACACAAAAATAGCAAAAACTCCCTCAAAAATAAGCCAAACCGTTAAAATTTGAATATGTTGCCAAGTAAGAGTAGCTGGGTAAAACTGCAATATGCAAATTAGTGGCGCTGCACTTGGAATACATCATCTGCGAGGAGCATAAAAGTCCATGTTTGACAGCAAGCCCACATATTTCACTGTGATAGTGACATCAGAAATCTGAGATAGCCAATTTGTAACATTGACCTCCAGGCATCATTTGCCTGTAGAACTACGATGGAGAGCCATTGGGAAGCTAGAGGCAGGACAAAGTCAAACAGAAGTGGCCAGATGGCTAAATGTGAGGCCGTCTGTGGTTCATAGACTGTGGAGGCAATTTCAAACAACAGATTCGGCATCTAGGAGGTTCAGCCAAGGACGGCCAACTGCTACGACGAACGCCGATGACCGATATTTGACATTATGTGCACGCAGGAATAGAACCGATACTCTGACTCTTCTTAGATCCTCCCTTGCTGCAGCCACCGGAAGGTTGGTGTCAACGTCAACTGTGCCTAGAAGGCTTCACGAAGGTGGTCTGTAAGCGAGGCGACCAGCTATTTGCGTGCTGCTCATGTTACGCCATAGGAGGGACCGTTTGCAGTGGGCACGACAACATGAACGCCTGATCAATGGATTGCTGTCCTCATTATGGATGAGTCCAGGTTTAGTCTAGAAAGCAATAGTAGGCATTATTTGATATGGAGAGAACCTGGAACCCATTATCATCCGTTAAACATCCGTGAAAGAGATGCATACAGAAGAGGCAGTGTCTATGTTTAGGGTGGCATCTCTTTGGGTGGATGGACAGACCTCCATGTATTTCCAAGAGGAACCGTGAATGCTCAGGTTAATAGAGATGACATCCTTGATGCTTATGTGCGACCATATGCCGGGCCAATATGTGATGCTCTCCTGTTACAGGACAACAACGCAAGACCACACAGGGCTCGCATTGTAGATGATTATCTTCACAGGAAACAATTATGCACAGGGAGTGGTCAGCTTGATCCCCGGACTTGCATGCTATCGACCCGTTTGGGGTGCTTTAGGGAAACATCTAGCTGCTCTCAATCTACCCCCTCAGACCCTTGCCACGCTTGCAACTGCTTTGCAAGGGCAATGGCTCTCACTTCCTATGGAACTGATAGACCGCATAATTGAAAGCATCACACATCGCTGTATGTGCTGTATTGCTTCTAGAGGTCATCATATTCCATATTGAAGGTACTTTTCCTATAGCAAACCGACACCTTTGATTTGTTCATTTTATACATGTGCTAATTTCTATACTACCATAATTGTCTGGTAATTTCTTTTTATGTTATTTGATACCTTATTGGGTGTTGTATATTGTGGGTAAGTTTCATAAAATTCTACATGTAAGTTTTTTAGTAATTGTGATTTTTCCTTAATTTGTGATAACTAGTGTAGATTGTTGAATCCACAATAAATAGCAAACTTGGCAGCTGAGGTGGATTAAATATTCATCTTTATTTCAATTGACATTTGCAGCCACAACTTGGGTTTTAATGAAAGTTCCCCACCACCACAAATATTGTCTGTGCAAACAGTTTGTGTTGGCATGTTTAATCATATTTTGTCAAATGATTTTTGACATTTGAAAGAAAGAGACTTGCTTTAGAAGACTGTGTTGTGAAATTTGTAAAAATATATCGCTACAAGATGTCTGAAATGGAGCTATCATGCTACCATATTAGAACCATCATTTACTTCCAGTTTCTTTTGCAAAAAGTCAGCTACAGAATGTCACCAAATCATGTGTACAGTTTTAGGTACTAATTTGTATCATACGACACTGTGAAGGTTTGGTATCAAAAGTTCATAAACAAGGACTATGACATTCAAGAAGCAGAGCACTCTGACCAACCAACTGGTGTTAGTAAGGCCCACATGCGAGAACTTGTGGAGTGGTGGTGGCGGGTTTCTTGGCATAAAACCTTAGCAATTATATGCACCGAAACACATGTCAGGTAGTTTTAAATGATAATAGACATGTAGACAAACAGACAGATAAAACCACACTTGTGGAGTGGTGGTGGTGGGTTTCTTGGCATAAAACCTTAGCAATTATATGCACCGAAACACATGTCAGGTAGTTTTAAATGATAAGAGACATGTAGACAAACAGACAAGATAAAACCACAAAAACAGCACAAAATACAGTGATGAGAATGATATACAATGGTGATGAAGACAATGATAAAATACTTAAAATAAACAACGACACATACGAACTCATAATTACCACGCAGAGAAAAATAGATTAAAATTATCACATATGAGACATATTAAAATATTTATTATTAAAATGATAAAACTGAACACAAAAAATAAATCAAATTAAATAATAGATACCTGTTTTTTTCAGGTATTGAAACAAATTCAGGTTGACCTCTTTCGCAATTATATGATCTAGAGGCAAATCACAATTGTTAAAATGTTTCTAACGAAGTTCTTTAAAATATAAACACTCTATTAAAAAATGACAAACTGACATTATGGTGTTACAATGTGAGAACATAGGTTCACTCTTTGCTTTTAATAGATAATTGTGTGTAATACGTGAGTGACCGATTCTCAGGCGAGTTAACAAGACTTCCTCCTTCCGGTTACTAGTCGGCACCCAAAGTTCATCTTTTGATTTGATGCTTCTGAGCTTATCATCTAGCTGGAGATCCCACAATTGCTGCCATTTGCTTAATACTCTCGGTTTGAAGACGTTACGGATGTCATTAAATGGAACAAGCTGATCTGTCAGGTGAACTGTAGACTTTGCTGTGATATATGCCAGCTCATTCCATTTTATGCCCATATGCCCTACAACCCAACAGTAAAGGATGTCATACCCATGGCTCAATAAATTCAGATTCACGCTTAAAATGCCAATGGTGATGTGGTTTTGAGCATTATAATATGATTCTAAAGGTCTTAGAGCACTAAACGAGTCTGCATAAATTATAAACTGGCTTTGACGTATCATTGAAATAAATGAAAGCGCATAATAAATGGCATTTAATTCTACGGTGGATACACAGCAGGCATCACGTAGTCTTCTACCCTCTATGTGGTCTTCAATAACAAAGGAGGCACCAGAGAACTTGTGGAAGAAGATCAGTATGCAACAATTCAAGGGCTTGCTAAGGAGATACACATTAGTGTCATGTCTATTAGGCGTGCTGTGCAGTGCATAAGCTTGACATACAAGTTTAATCGCTGGGTGCGCACATGCTGACTCAAGCAGATATGGACAGACATGTTCAAGACTGCACTACTTTCTCAAATATCAATGCAAAGACAAAATTCTGGATCAGATTTTGCCACTGATTGGTTTCATTCAGAAAAAAACACATATTTGATCTTTCCATGGTCAAGTCTGCATATTATATGATGAGTTATTTCTCACCTGTATTCTTAATACATTCATACATAATTATGGAATATGAAGAATATCCAATTACCGTAGAATAAAACCATTAATAAGAAAGCTATTTTTCTAGACACCTTCCTCCCCCACCGCAGAAGAAACTTGCAAACTCTCCTGAGAATGTGCAATAGTTAGATGTAGTGTAAATTTACAGCCCTGAAATAAGTGTAAATAAAAGTGAAGTTCCATAAAAAACATTAAGGTAAAATTCTTAACCATCTATGTTGAATTCTTAACCATCTTTTCAAAAGAAAAAATTTCAGAGATCTTAAACCTGCATTTCAGACTTCTTATATTAAGAAGTTTACTATACTGATGGGTGCAAATCACACTGTTTTTACATAATAATGATATTTGCTTTGAATTTCCTATATCTATTCTAAGTAAAACAGCTATTAAGATCCCCTGCCTCACTAAACAAGATTTGAATATTTAATATAACACATACAGTGTTACTATGAATATAGCACATACATAATATTTAATATAACACTTACATATATAATATCTCACAGAATAATTTAATAGAGCATGATATTTATTAAGACTGTAGAAGCACCAAAAAAAATTATGCTTAAGGAAATGGAAATTGCTGCAAGAGCAAACGTTTTATATTCTAAAAATAACAGTTAAAGCTCTAGCGTGTCTCCTTTTTATCACCAAGAGTCATTAAAAGAATACTTTTTGCAATGATATTGAATAACAATGAAGTAAAAAATCAACAATAAACTTCCTAAAAGAATAATTCTAATTGACAAAGGAAAAATTAAAATATTCAGTAGCAATATGTTTTAATAATTCTTAAAAATTTATTAATTTAACAAAATCTGCTGAAAAATGATAAATATTTCTTATATTTTTTATATAAGAATACATCTAATTAGTGTATTAAACAAATGAAATAACTACATAAAGTTGTATATGAAATATCTAAAATGTCTACATATACAATTATTGTCATAAAAATGTGTGTGTCAAGAAAGAGTTGTTAGAATCAAATGCAGTTTTATACATCAAACATTAAGTGATTACAAAATCAGAACAAAAGGATAATTTATTACAGGACAAATTATAAATGAATGGAGGTCCTAGTACCTCGCTGGTACTTAGTACCTTTGTTTTCAACAGAATGGGAGTACTTTGCTAGTACCTAGTAGCTTTGTTTTCAAAAGTATGGGAGTTGGCTGTAATGCTAGGTCACCTCTAGCATAAATACACATGCATTTCAGATAGACATTGAAGCATACAGGCTCCATATAATATCCTGTGTCATCTCATTCCACAGTTGTTGTAAGTGTGCCTTCATTTTGACCAAATTCCTAGGCCATCCCAAGTGATCTCAGACATGCATGGTTGGTGACAATTCTGGGGATTCAGCAGACCAGAGGAAGGATGGTAATGTGGAAGAGGCATTACTGTGACACCGTTGTTTTTACACAGCCGAGCATTGTCAAACTGGAAAGTGGCTCACACAAGCACTACCATTAGTGGCAAACACAATTGGCAGAAGGATGTCACCAACATCATCGTGCTGTGAACCAATATTAGAGATGATTAGGTATCATATGCAACAGCATCCCATACCATCACACCAGCTGTGGGAGTGGTATGCCACTGTAAAGTAAATGCAGAATTAAGGCACTTATCACACGGTCCCCACACATGTACATGGTTGTTGTCACTGTGCAAACTGAAACCTGATTCATTGCTGACGAAAATCTAGTTCCATTCGGTTGCTATCCGATCCATCGAGCATGATACCACTCCAAATGCAAGGCGACAGGAGAATTTCACTGGCAGCACATGTAATGGGTGCTGTGATACTAAATGTCCTTCAGCCAGACAGTTCCTTAAGGTACAGATAGATACAGAGGTTTATATTAAAAAAGTGCTGCCTGTGTCCCATGACAGACAATGATGCAGTTGGCACTGTATGTGTAAATTAGGTTATGTAAAGGTCCTCTTGACTGTTGGTCTGCTGAGGGCATTTTGAGCCTGGCCACCATATATATGACCTCTTTCCCATCAAAAGGGCCTCAGTAATGGTCAAAAGGGTAAGGTTACTGAATACTGGTAATTAGACCTGTCTTCGAAATAAGGTGAACAGTTTGGCTACATGGTTGATCTTCCCTATGTATAATATGAATAGAAGCCAGTTTTCCTTAGCAAATCCTCCACGACCGCATCCCTACTACTAGGGAAAGCTTACGAGGGTATCTACTTCATAGATAGATACCTTTTTATTCTTTACCAGAATCAAACAGTCTAACCTAACCTCTTATCCACTCAACTTGTAACTCATATCCTAGGTCCCAATACCTCCTCTGAATGGACTAAATGGTGGGCTACTATCTAATTATGCAGCTTCCATCAACAGATCATTCTTCCATGCTAGAACTCTGAGAGTTGATCATATTGGTTTTTATGGTAGTGAATTGGCATCCTAATGAAAAAGTGTCCCTCTGCAAGATTAAATAAGTGCAAAATGACTCTACATACTTTTTTTTATGCACCAGAGAGAACAAAGTTCATTGCACTCAGGTTGCATTGTCAGGTGGCCTGACATGTATCTTTGTGTCATTTTTTGTTATGATCTGACAATTATTTCCTGGTGTGCAAATTTTTATACATGTGAGTACAAACTAATATATATACACACACACATATATATATGACTTTTTTTTTTCTTTATTTACCAGGCATATTTTAAATTTAATAATTTTAGGTTGAGCTTATCTATGTTAACAAGAAAGTCATACCATAATATGTCCTATAAAAAGTAAAACAAAAGCAGATATGAATTTGCAATTTTTTCTCTAGTACTTTTCCTTGCATACTTTAATACAAAATATTTTTGTTGGGTAGTCATCCTCATGCACAGAAAAAAAAATCAAATATTCAATTTATATTACTGTATTTTACTTTTAACATATATATAAGGTGCAGCCATTAATTTCCAGGACTAACATAACTGTAAATTGTCAGAATGCAGTAATGTTTGCATTTGGAAGGTTGTTTATCTGCACATGTCTAGCGAAGTCAGTGCCATTCCTAAGCAAGTGGTTATCCTTGAAACACACATTAAAATTTAGTTGATAAATTTTTATTGTTGAAGTCGATATACAGCAGAGAATAAACATTAAATTGGACATATTTCATATTGGACAAAACTGTCACAGAAATCCATGAAATACTGAAATAAGTGAATGGAGATTATGTCGTTCCTGCACTTTTGAATGGTTTTTAGGACAGCCGCATAAGTATCAAAGGTGGCGTGCACATTGGATATCAACATTCCATGCACATGCCAGAAACAACTGAGATAGTTCATGAACTTATGACTTTAGATTGCTGATTTACTATTCAAGTACTCATCAATGAATTGGGCATTGCCAAGGAGGTGGTTTGGCAAATTTTGATACAAGACCTATGAAAATGCAAAGTTTGTTCCAGATTCATTCTTCACTGTTTATTGCAGGAACAAAAGGAATTCAGAATGGACTCGTGAAGTTATCGACAGTGCTGAAGCTAGCCCTGCATTCCTCAATTCAATACTAATGGGAGATCCCGAAGTCCAAAATAAAGGCAATATTAATCGACTTTGACTGTGTTATTCTTCAACTGTGAAGCACTAATTTATTATGAATTTGTTCCTTCTGACAAGACTGTCAATGGAGAGTTTTATGCAGAATATCTTGCCAGACTTTGACAAAAGATCTGCAAAGTAAGGCTTTGTTTTCGACAGAATGGGAGTTGGCTGTAATGACAATGCTCGGCCTCACACTGCATTATCTGTGAAGCAGTTTTTGGCCCAGAATGAGGTTGTGGGAAATGCAGCATTCTCCATAATCTCCAGTCTTAGCACTGCGAGACATTTTATATCCAAAACTGAAAAATTTGTTGAAGGGAACAAGATTTGAGGATGTTGAACCATTACGAAAATGGTGGTATCCACATTAAAGAGCATTCACTTCAAAAATTGTTTCCAAAACTTATACAGATGAGCACAGAAGTGCATACGCTAGTTGGGAGTTACTTTGAAACATATTAAATGGGTACATACTCACATAATATTTTCTGGAGGTATAAGATCAATACTGAAAATTAATAGCCTCACCTTGTATTATTAAATTTAATTTTAGAACCTCAGATCACAAACGCCTGTCGCCATGAATCAGTCAGTCCATTAATAAATTATCTGAACAAAAACTACGTCTTGAAAATATGTCAAAAAAAAGTCTTGAAAGATAAATGGTGTTTGAGTTACAAACATTCAAGGTGGAAACAAATGATTTTCAAAGGTGTTCAAAGGTTTCAAATGTGTTTGAAGGTATCTGATACATAATGAATACTCAGGAGCTTCCAAAAACCTCATTTTACTACTTTTTGTAAAACATTTTCATTAAGAAAGAAAATAGGCAGTGACTCACAGGACATGAATTTGGTCAGGAGGAAATTCTGCCAGGAACTTTGTACTGCAGGCAGAGATTTTGATGGCTTTCACACAGGGAATTTTGTTTCTTATCTTTGATCTGTTTAGATATTGGCTTAGTAGCTGATAGTAAAGATATGGAAGAGTTTCACATAAAATTAAGCAAAGCAATAACCTTCTGCTTGGAGTATTCTTAAACAAAACTCTACTGATTTCTAGGGATGCGGGTGCAGGAACTTCATCATCAGGACAAAAGAAATTCTGCACAGAAGACAGCTGTATTTATATCAAAAGCCAAACATTTAAACAAACAGGGAGGTAGTACCATCTTCAATATTTCAAGGAAATCCAATTCATCAATTGAAGAAGTTTTATGGATAATTTTCACAAACCCAAAGTCAAATCTGTTATTAAATTTTGCACCATGATTAGATACCAAAGATTTGTTTCCTCTTTTTAGATACAAGATTCATGTTCCTTGATGCAAAATTTTAATGCTTTTTTAGTTTGGCCAAAATAAATTGCAAGATATGTTTTAAATTTTTCAAGAATTAAAAGTCAGAAATGGAATTTTTAAGAATCGAACAGTGGATTTTATTCATAGGTGAGAAAATGACTTGAAAATTGAACTTCTGCAGAATCTATGCAATTTTGGAACTGAGAGAAGGATAAAATGGAGATAAGGTTATTAACACCATTTCTGACAGCAGAATATCTTGACGGCAAGATGAAAACTTTTTAAAGATTTTATTGATAACTGGAGGAGAAACATCTGTCAATGGCAAATGACTGAGTTCATTGAAAAGCAAAGATGCTGAGGAGCGAACTTTAAAAGTTCAAAATGCATTACAGTGAAAAGAAGGCATTTTTTGCTTTGCCTAATTTTATGTCTTTCTTTGTCATGTTCTCTCCTCTTGCAACATGAAGGAGTTACTGGAGAATCACATAGATTAGTTAAACATGAAAGAAATTAAACATCTTCAGCAACAAAAAGTACTTGTGAAGAAGTGTCTTCAGGGGAAAAAAAAAAAGCTAAGCCTAGACCTTTGATTTGCAAACTGGGGTTAGGTGCAAAGTTTAATGTAGTAATACAGTACAAAGTCTAAAACCTGAACATCCAGTATTTGGAATGATCTAAAATCCGGACCTCCAGATCACCAGTCTGATGCACTGACACCCTCTATGAAGAACGAGGACACCGAAGTCAGTGAAAAAAAAAAAAAAGATATTGTAATTCAAAATAGATCATGAGCAGAATGGTTTAAAAAAAAAAAAGCAAAAATCTTTAGAATAGTTTTATAAGTTACATGAATGATATAGTTCTACTGGATTACTCTGAATAAGAGCATTTAAAAATCAATAGTTTGATGCCAAACAGTAAGGGAAAGGAACCACAATCATTGGACATGACAAATTGGTGTCAGAAAAGTGAAATATTAGAATAATGGCGTCATAAGGTTATCGAATCGGATTATAAAGTGTACATCTGAAGATTTCTAAAGATAAGGATTTTACATTATTTATGTTAAAATAGGTAGCTTATTAAAAAGCGTGGAGCTTTCAGATCATTAATAACTAACATTGTAAACAAAGTAATGATGATATAAAAAATAATAGCAAAACTGAAAATTTACTAGAAGATTCTTTAGCATTATTAATTGAAAAAGAACTGTATAATTTAGATGAAAAAACTGTATCTTTAATAGATGACGAAAAGAAACTTGAAACAGAAATTGAAAATTTTATGAATTATAAGGATAAAATAATTTTATATAAATCTAGAATAAATAGATATTTAAAATCTGGTCTGGAAAAGCACAAAACAAACTCAGATATTAGGTCAACTGAATATAAGAGTGAAAATCATTATGTTTGTCTTCCTAAATTAGAAATTTCTAAATTTTATGGTGATGTCAGTCAATAGATAAGTTTTGGGAATTCATTCGAAATTGCGATACATGATAATATTGCCCTTTTGAAAGTAAAAAAATTTAATTACTTGAAATCCTACTTAAGTATAACTGTCGCCAATGCTATAGAAGGTTTTTCAATATCTGAAGGAAATTACGATACAACAATATAAATTTTAAATACTACATTTGGAAAACGCGACATTATCATAAATGCATATTTGCAAAAACACCTAAATCTTCCTCCCATTTACTGATCAAGCGATGTTCTAAAATTAAGAAAATTATACGACGCTATAGAAATGCAGGTTTGAAGTTTTTCTCTTCTTTAAATGTTAATCCCGAAACTTATAACAATATGTTAATCCCAGTTTTATTTAGAGTTATTCCAGCAAATTTAGGATTAGAATATAGTCATATAAATGACAACGAGTCATGTTTCAATATAAACAAATTTTTAGAATTTCTCAAAAAAGAATTACAAGCTTGAGAGACAGCAAACACATTTAATGCAGACAATGCAATGGCTATACAAAGTCAAAAGTTGCAGTTTAACCCAAACAAGCCATTACGAACAGATGGAAATCATCATTAGCAGCGTGGCGAATATAAACAACTGACTAGCGAGAAGCCTTACACTGTATTGTCCATGTCTAAAGAATGTTTATTTTGTGACTCACTTATTGTTTTAATTTTGTGGGTGTGCCCTAAGTGGTCTCACTGAATGAATGGAGCTTCGAAAAGAGTGAGCATTGCTGAGAAGCATGTAATAGAATAAAAGATTTCGCCTGTGATTAAAAAACACTAGATTCTGATTACCATAGCAGATTTAGCATTGCCCAAGGTGCATCACAAGGAGGCTTGCTACTCTATATGCCCCCAAAAGCACTTCTTGCTTATATGATGATTACATGAGCATAAATGAAAAGAAAAGGCTTCCAATCAGTCCTCGCCTATCCATTTGCAAATTAATTTAAAATCAGAAAAAATAAACCAATATTGTAACTACAATTAAGAAAATATAAACTATAAAAATAAAATTAAATAAACATCTACAACTAAAAACTATCAAAATGTAGAGCTAACAAGCAAGAGAAAAAAGAGGACTGCTCTAGTGAAAATCAAAGAGTTAAATAATAAAATTACCCGACCTTCAGAAAAACACCCCAAACTTAAAAAATGATTCCTCCATTGATAACCAAATCTCCCCCCTAAAAAAAAAAAAAGAAGAAGAAGAAGAAAAAGAAAAACAGGCAATGAAACACAGCTGTGGACCCACTTTTACCAACTTTTCTGTTGTGAATGGGCTCACTGAAGAAAATTCTGCAGTGAAACAGCAATACAGTTGTTGTTTTGGTGTTTCAATGATCCCACTCTGGGCACACTAGATGTTCGTTGTTTGATTTCAAGATAAAATTTTAAAACTAATATAGAATAAAGAAATCAGCATACAGCCAGAAAAATAATGTAGCAATTTCTTTTCAAACAATTTGTTTCATATCCTCAAATAAATCAGAAAGATTTCTTTGAAAAATAAGGATCCTTAAAAACTAAGCATGGCTGGAATTTATGGAGTAGTTTGTGTTGTGCTGTCAACTATTATTAATACAAACAGTTAAAAGTAACCTATAAGGAATTTTCAATTCAAGTGTTTCAATTTTACACAGAAGAAATTTGAGTGTTCCAGTGAAGGTTAATTATAGTGTTTACTTTTTTATCTTAGATTTAAAGACAGATTTTTGTTTGATTTTAGGGTTAATCTTCCATAAACGGGATGAGCGTGAAACTTGGAGAGTTTTTATTTACTGTGATTTCGATTTGGTTGTGGTTTCTGGTGTACGTTTTCTTATGGAAAACAGAGCTTTATTTCGGTGATTGTAATGAGTGTGAGTTTAGTGTAGCCAGAAGATTTTTCCTTTTGAATTTAATTTTGAAATATTGTGTTTATTTTTAAAACTTTTACTGTAGGTTAAGCTGCTGGATTTCAGATAATGTGTAAGTTATAATTTATGAATATCTTCATTTAATTTTATTTAGTTAATGTTTTTGGGGTCAGTTAATTATTTTTTATTTTAGTTTTGTTTCTTGCATGCGGCAACCAAGAGATGTGGAATGTTTAAAGTGTTGAGCGAAATGGTTCAGTGTGTTGAATTCCACAATGATAGTAACTTGTATATATTAGTGAGTTTATGATGCAAGTGAACAGACATTTGGTATGTATTATTTTCAGTTTCATGTTTGTGACTTGAATTTTTTGTAGTTTATTTTAAATCTATGTTTTAGTTTGTAATAATTTATGGTTGTGTTGTATTTAGTGTCATTTTCATTTGGTGATGCTAGATTTTACATCGTCATTTTTGCCAACTGCGAAATGAAGTCTGACATCGCAAACGAAAAGAGTTTGGCACCAACTTATTCCACTTATAGAAGATTAGCTACTTTTAGGTAAGATTTCAAGGTAAAAATTTAAAACTAATATAGAATAAAGAGATCAGCTTGCTGCCAGGAAAAAAACATAGAAATTTCTTTTCAATGAATTACTTACCCTAAAAAAAAAAAAAAAAATCTGGAAGATTTCTTTGAAAAATGTGGGTCTTTAAGAACTAAACATGGCTGAAATGTATGGACTGGTTTGTGTTGTGCTGCCATTTCTTAATAATAATGAAGGTTAAAAGTGACCTACAGTAGCACATAAACTTTTCCGTTCAAGTTTTCTATGTGGACAGAGGGAATTTTTTGGGTGCTCCCAGGCTGGGCACATAGTGCTGGATAACTTAATATATCATTTACTTTTTTAATCTTAGATTTAAAGATTTCCATATTTTTGTGTTATGAACTTATGCACAAAATATTATAAATTTTGGGCAATTGATCCTCTATGGTCCATGAACAAAATAATCCATTTTACATTGATTCCTATGGAAAAAGATTTTGGTTTACATACGTTTCAGATGACAAATTGTTTTAAATTAAAATCGGAAACCAAGATTTCATTGCATTACAGAAATATTCATTATTATGTTAATTACTAAATTTTATATCACAAGAAACAAAAAAAATTAAGATAATGAAGAAAATGATTCACATGCAATATAAATGCTCTGAAACATGAATATTACAAAATATTGTATGTAATAATAAAGTATGTGATAATGATACATACTTCTGAAAAAAAAATTATTAATTTTTGGCATAAATTTAGGTGATTTATGTAAAAAATTTACACACCACAAAGAAAGGCAGCTATTTATCATGTAATATAATTAATGGGGGGGAAGCTGCATGAGAACTACTAGTCAAGCAATGAATTCTTTATAACAAGATATAGAGTGAGCAGGAAAAATATCCATAAACCATGCACAAAAAATTGTTAAGCCAGTTTACTTTATGGTAATTAGCTTATAACTTGCTTGTAAAACATCAAAATAACAGGAAAAGTAACATGTTTAAAACTAGCAACATTTTCTGCAAATGTTAAACAAAACAAACAAAAAAAATTATAATAGTATTTGTTCAAACATTAAAAACTCTTTCAATCATGAAGGAAAAGAATATTCATAAGCTTTATGCAAATTGTGTGCAATAACAGCATCCACTTATGTAATGTATTGAAAGAGCTTGTGAAAATGAGCACCAAAACAAGTGCAACACCACAGCTGATGTTGGAAATCTCATTATAAAATCGTTCAAATGTGAAAAACCTCAACAAGAAATAGTGGTATAATAAATAAAAAGTCATGGTACAAGGCTATATATTGTAAATAAGTTTAGAAACACAAGGACTTTAGAAAATAAGCATTGTTCTGAGAGATCATCAAAGCTAAGAGAGACAAAATTTTACCTTTAAGAAAATTTTAATAAATCCTTCATTAGCTGTTTTTCAACTGTATCAGAGTTTGGAAAAGCTACTAGAAAAAAATGGCATTCTAGAACAATTAGAAATTTGATTAAAAAAAAATCTGGATATGACGCTCAAGTAGCTAGATGAAAACCATCCATAAATAAAGATTAAAATTTGAAGGGGGAAAAAAGATTTTAGCTCCATGTAATTTTTTGTATAAAATTAAATTTAACATTCGGCAATCAGATGGATGCAAGTTACAGTGATATTAAGATGTCATGAAAAAGGAAAATACACAAATAATTGTAAAACACAATAATGAAAATACAGAGTGTTTGTAAATGAATGGTGCAGTTTTAAAAATTAATAATAAATTGATGTATTACTTTATATGGTCAAACCTTAGAGCATAGCAGTGGCAACCGTCCTAGTTTTATAATGCATTAATCACAATAATTCAATACGTGAACCCTTGGTCACATGACATACATCTATACAGTAATCAAATTCTTCCCATACTCTGTGTAGTATGTCCCCGTGATGCTCTGCAGTGCATGCTTCAACTGACCACAAACTTTCTCTCAAGTGATATGGGTATTGGCAGTATATAAACTTGGTTTATAATAAATCACCAAAGAAAGAATTTGCATAGTGTTAAATTCAGTGAACAGGTGGCCAGGGGAGAAGGTTGTTATCTGCTGTTACAGCATGTGCTATCCATCGTTAGTGAAGAACATGATTAAGAAGCTCTTGCTCATGCCTATGAAAATGGGGTGGAACACCATCCAGTTGCAAAATATAATCATCATAAATGGTATTCAACTAGGTTTTCAACATGCCTAGAAATGAATCACCGATCACAGTTTTCCTGTTCGAAGAAAAATGGACCATGCAATTTTTCGCGGGATACCTCGCAGAAAATGTGCATGAAACTCATGCTGTACTAAAACCACAGATGTGAACATATCAAAACGGAGCATGCAAAAAGCCTTTTCCTATTGCGGCTCCATCTTGGAAACTGATGCTGCGGCTGAAAGTAAGCATAACAAGCAAACAGCAGGTAGCCCATGAGAAATCTGGACAGTTGCCATCACTTATGGAGTAGTTTATATACATGTAAGACAATACATCGATTTACCATTAAATTCTAAACACCCCGTACAATACAAAGTCCAAAATCCAGAATGATCTAAAATCCAAACCACCAGCAACTTTATTTTTTTTTTGTATGCTTTATGCAAGTGCATTTGATATTTTTTCATAAAAAAAAGGGTAGAGAGTTGCGATTTTTAATTTGTCTTCGGCACTAAATAAAATACCTCCATATTGAAGAAACAATCATTATTAATACACCTACTCAATAATCTGTATCCCTGATGCCAGCTTATTAAAGCATGATTTATTATTTTTTGCTATCATCACCATCTATCAAAATATGACAGCTTGAGAAATGACTTGTGCATTGATATCTAAACATTGTTTTTTTAAAAAAATAGTAGCACTTGAATACTAAACAGCATGATAAGCTTTTATTCTGACATTACGCTTGGTGATGACTACAGACTTCAGCCTAGGTGGGCGGCAAAGTGCTGAGTATGTTGACATGGGGAAATTTAAAAGAAATTTCTTTAAAAAAGTAGATTCTAAGTTATAGTAGGCCATTTTGCACTGTTTCTGACTTTTTTATTCAGGTAAGCTCAGGACTGACACCATGGCAAAATTTTTAGAATTTAGAGAGGAACCAAGCAACAAAATTAAGAGATAGCAAAAGCAAAGAGATAGAAAAGGTACTGGGATCCAATATTTTTTTGGCAACAGAATTTAGAACACACAGAGACTGTACTAGGATGAAATATCTAGCACCGGTCTTGTATAAGCCTAAAGTACATGTGGGAATTTGTTTATTTGGGATTCAGATAAAGCCTTACATATTTACAGGAGATATGTATATGCATCATAAATAACTAATATAATTTACACTTAACTTCATCAACATGCGATAGAAGCAAGACAAAATTTATATAAAAACATATCTTTACTCGCCATTCTCGTAATACATTGCCAACTAGTGTACAGCAGAAGATAGCTAAGCTTTATGATGATAGCTGTGAAATTGAAAGCTTTCAAATACCTTAAACAAAAAGCGAAATCTTCCAATTCATGGAATTTGTGAAGAAATGTGGAGTAGTAGTAATAAATAAAGGTAATGTAATATAATAGAAGTTTTTCATTATAATGATTTAATACCTGGAAAAATCCCAAATCCAGAATTCCCAAAATCCTGATCTTTCGGATTTTGTGCTGTATAACGATGTATGGTTGCAAGCAGTGTCCATACCTGATGGCGTTTTGAAGGAATAGAATTATATGAACACTTTAAAAATCAATTTAAAACAAAGGTGCACAAAATAGGTCTTCGAATATTCACTTTCAAACATAACGATCCCAAACATAAAGCTTGAACTTCAAAGGAGATATTGCTATACAGTGCACTATATATTCTGGAAACTCCAACAGTCACTAGTTGTTAAACCGATTGAACACATTTAGGAAGAAGTGAAAAGGAAACTTCAGTAAGGTCCAAGAGTAAATCAGTTCAGTAGGGTTCAGTAGTAATTCAATAAGTTCAGTAGTAATTCAATAAGTTCAGTAGGGTAAATAAACATACCTAAGGCATCCTTCAATATAAGAATAGGGAAACATTAATATAAAGTATACTTAAATTTGGTAAATTTATGTCTAAATGCTTAGAAGCCACTATTAAAGTAAAATGATATTACACTAACTAATAAAATGGCTTCCTTTAATAAAAGCATAATGTTAGTGTATGTAAATTTTTTCCATTGATCTTTCTTTTTACTATGTAAAAAGTTAGATTTTTTTTTATTACTTGTGCAAGTTAAATGTGTTACATATACTTTAAAACATAATTCAGTGATGATTTTATTCATCTAAATGTGAATTAATATATTTAAATAAAAACTTCATGACAAAATTTTAAATCATTTTAAATTACCCAAGTGTATGAATACTTTTTCTCCTTACTGTATCATTTTGAAATTTATGTGTAATACTGAAATAAATTATTAAATAATTTACATAAAATAATAAATTACTAACTTTGGAAAAAAATTTGTAATATTCCCTTGCTTTGAAGGAATTTGTTTGGCAATGAAATCTGGCAAGACATCTTTTACAGATTTAAATATGCTCAAACCATTCAGGACAGTTTTATTTTCTGCTGACTGTAATTCTTTGCCTGTACAAGTGACATTAGAGTTCTTTTGAAGACTCAAGGACTTCCGAAATGTAAACCGCTTTCTACAATAAGAAAAAATAAATATAAGAAAAATTATTACTGGCAGTGATTATTAAAATATCTCAATCAGCATTTCTTAAAATAACTTATGAAAAAAACTTCAGATAAAAGTCTGTTCGATTTTATGACACCAATATTTTTTGTTACATATTAAAAGATAAAAATCCACCAAGCATTTAAAGTTATTTTTGTACAGTACAATTATCTCCAAGGTGTTTTATAAAAAAGGGAAAAAATTTATTATTATTATTTTCAAACAAACTCCTACTAAAGTATCCATAAATTATATGAACTTGCCAAGACATGTTTGGCCTTAGATAGAATGTACGTAGAAAATCGAATGATGATGAAATTTCATCATTATTTTGCTTGATGTAAATTATGGTACACTATGTACTGCAGTTTTCGTCACCTTTGCAAAATCTCAAACCTATTATTCTGCATATACACAGCATAATGTGGCTCATTTAAAGGCATCTGATACTTCTTTTTTCCTTCTCATTTTACAATTTTGATGCAAAATTATGCGCAATGCTGACTTTGTACAATTCTCCAATGTCTTTATTTTAATGAAAACAGATTGCTGTGTATATGAGAAATACATACAAGTAAAAACCAGAAAAGTATGCATGTCTTGATTAGAAAGAGATTAAATATATGATAGATATTACGTATGATTAAATATAAGTCAGAAGAAATTTTCTAAAAGGATCATGAACTAAGACGAATTAAGACGATATGCGCAAATGCTGCAGGTTCATAAAATGTGAAAAGATATTTTTAGTGCATGTGTATCCTGGTTTAATGTTTTAAATACTTACCCCTTGACAAGTTCTGTTTGAAACCTAAGCAGGGGCATTAATTGATTTTTTCATACTATCTTCAATTTAAATATTTTAGCTTTCATTACAAAATTTTGGTTTGCAACTTCAGCTAGAAATATTTTCATTTTTAATACAACAAAGCCATAAATAGGCCCTACACCTTTTTCCTCAGACAGAAAAATCAATATAAAAAAATCCATTTCCTTTTGAACTCAAATTTATATATATACAAAATAGGCTAGACTGCAGATTACGGGCCAGTCGCCAAATGAAGTGAAATCGCACCTCTTGGCGTCATGAAAATCATTAGGATTTAAGGTTACAGTTTATAGCATTTAAGTGGGCTTTTTGAATTTTTGTCATTTCACTGTGCTCCTAGTAAATTGTGAGCAAAATGGCTGACGTCGAAAGAGTTGAATGTGTGGATTTTACTTATTTGATTCGGTTGCAAGATAAGGGCGAAAGATGTGCGATAAAATGGTGCATGAATTATGGTTTGATTGTGATTATGTACGAATGTCCTAAGTGTAAAAATAGTATGAAATTACTTGAAACGAAAGATATGACAGATTTGTGTGAATGGAGGTGTGTGTCTGTTATATGTGGTTAAGCACATGGTTGAAATGAGCCGTAGAGCCGGTGTTGAATGAGCGTGCCATTTTGAATATCATCTAGATTGTATTGTTACATTTTAGTGTGGATATAAACAAATGCGAGTTTTTACTATTTATTATAAATAAAAATTTATTCTAAAAATATAAATTACGTAGTTAAAATTGTTTAACCACTTTTTGTTTTTGGTTGGAATGCGCTTTAGCCCACTGCTTGGCGCCGATTGTTATTGAATGAGCAATAAACGCGCCAACATGGGTAACTCCGTATATCCGCCAACATGGCTGACTGGGTATTTTGAAGCTACGGAAACATGTAGTTTTCGCGCATGCGTATTTCCTATTTTATAAAGAACGGTTTTATTGGTAATGTGAGATGACGTAGCGGTTTATTCGAAATTCTTACGTGTTAATTTGAGTAGTTATTTCAGTTCTCGTTTTATTCTTTGAATGCGGTGTTTTTCTATTGAGTGTTTGCTATTTTCGTACGTATATTTCGCTAAATACCAAGTCGCTATGGATTTAGCTGTGATGCTGAGAGAGGTGAGTGAATGTACATGTACATTTAATACTTTATTGGAAGTGCAAGGGAAACGTGATTGATTGGTGTATGAAAGCTGGTTATTTTGTTGATTTGTGCACATTGCCTACATTGTGCAATTCGCTGATGTTTTTTTTAAGTTAAAACGGAACGCTGTGCACATGGCATTTTCTTGTAATTTATTTTCGTTATTTTAGCTTATTTTGTTGATTTGTGTACGTTGCCTACATTGTGCAATTCGCTGAAGTTTTTTTTAAGTTTAAAAGGAACGCTGTGCACATGGCATTTTCTTGTAATTTATTTTCGTTATTTTAGCTTATTTTGTTCATTTGTGTACGTTGCCTACATTGTGCAATTCTCAGATTTTTTTTTAAGTTAAAACGGAACGGTGTGTACATGGTATCGTTTGTAATTTTAATGCCCTTTTAAAAAAAATTCCTTCTTTCTTGGATGCCATTTTGGTTACGTTTTCGCGGAGCGTGTCGGGAAGGTTATGTAACGGCATAAAATGTGTAAGTATTACAACATAAAATGTAAATAATTAATTTAAACCTAACTGACAAATATTTTAATGATCGTAATGTTCGTTTTGCATATTATTTTATTATCTTTTTGTGGCAACAGTTTCCATACTAATTTATGATTTAGAATTCTATGTTTTGTTTACAATAGGTTTTCGCGGAGCTTGTCAGGAAGGTTGCAATTGCAAAGACGTTTCGCGGAAACGCGCCGAATTGGCAATTTTCAAAACATCGCCAAGCAGTGGGCTAAAGCGCATTTTAACCTTGTTTTTTTTTTACAATACTATTGCTCATGTTTCAGTAGATCGAAATTTTGAATTTTATCATTTTTTTCTTCTGCATTTTTAAGTTATAGGTTAAATATGAATCAATGTTTTCCGGTCATTTATTGCTTATTACAATTTCTTAAATTTCATGCTAAAACGTTTTACTCTATTTTGCTACTATCTTAAAAATGGTATATATTATGAAAAGTTTTAATATTGTTGATGCCATAAAATACATAGTTATACACTTTCAAATACTTTATTGTTGTTTTGCTTGCACTTCTGTTTACAGGATTCATTCAAATTCGCAACCATCTAATATGGCGATATGATGTGTTAGTGATATTTTAAAACGCGTGAAAATAACCGATTTGGCGACTTTTCGAAAATGCGCCAAACTGGCCCTTAATATGCAGTATACCACAAAATATAAAAAGATATATAAAAGAGAATTTTTAAGAAAAGAAAAAAAAAAGATGACACTGGATGCACTGCAAAAATAGATTTAAGGATACACAAACAAATGTTTCTCTCCATACTTTCCAATAATTAAGTCTCCACATTTTTCCATTAAGGATAATCAGAAAATATCCAAATTTTAGTTAAATTCTCAGCTAAAGTGAATTATAAAATTGACAGTTTTTTGTTGTTGTTGTTTTTGTTAGATGATGATGATTTTAATCTGATTATCTGACTTATAATGTGTACAGTATGGAGTTTGTGCAATTCTTTGCTTTATTTGTTAATTATCACAGTTATTTAAACTTCCAAAAAATATATAAAACTTAATGAGTGTCTTATATCATAATTAATTTGGTCACTTACCCGTTTCCTAGGTTAGTATGTGAAGAAAGATTCTTTTTAGAAGCAGCAAATCGTGCAAGATGTTCATCCAAGTTGTTAAAGGGCAGAGTATTCATAGTAAACAAACTAGAATGTGGGAAAATACTTTAATAAAATCATTTCATGAAAAGAAAAACTATATCCTTTGATATAATAGTACATAATCATTAACATTTTATTCCTTCATTACAGACTCCTGTTCAATAGTACAATTCGGTTTTTATGTATTTACTCTCAGCAATACGAACATTTATTTGAATCTTTAACATTAATAATGAAAATCCAACTAACTTCTAAATAATGCATTCGAAATATCCATCTGAAATACAAATCATCAAATATGTATTCCTAAAAAGAAAGAATACATTACATATATAACTGAAGATTAAAAAAAAATTAATGTTTCTCAACACGATTCAATTGAAACAGCCCGCTTAACATAAAGCGATCGAATGTTGCCATTTCTATGCATATACGACATAAAAATTGATTTATACACTCATGTCCAAAATTATCTTTACATACCCAAAAATGATGATATTCAATGAAATAACGAATCAATGTGATCCGTATTTGCAGGGAATGTGTGAAAACCAAGCCTAATTAGCATTATCCAATCAAAAGTAATCAAACGGTTTGTAATATGCAAATCTAGGCGTTACGTCATCCAAGGGTGAATCAAGCGCTTTGTGCAAAACTGAATATTTGAGTGAATTTCTGCAACATAGCGTTTGATTTCAGTGTGTAGGGACTCAAAGCGGTTTGTTAGGCTTCGAAGTATCATTTGGAAGAATCTGTAAAGTGGCGAATTATCGGCCGTTTAGAAGCAGGGCAGTCAATCATGGAAACAGCCACATGTCTGAATATTTCAAGACAGACAGTCTCTAAGCTATGGAAACAGTTTCAAAATGATGGAAATGTTATAAGGAGGCCTGTACAAGATCGGAAACGAATGACAACTGCTTCTGAAGATCGGTATCTGGCATTAACTGCCCGTCGTAATAGAAAGGCTACTGTTCGCCAGTTAAGTTCAGAGCTTGCAGCCGCCACTGGAACTGTTGCATCACTGCAAACAATATACAGAAGGCTTAATGAAAAAGGCCTTTATGCCAGAAAACCAAGAGTGTGTATTTTACTGTCTTCACAGAAAAAGAGGGATCGCTTTAATTGGTGTAAAGAACATCAAAACTGGACTGAACATCAATGGTCCCATGTTCTCTTTACTGATGAGTCGCGGTTTAGTTTAACTGGTGATTCTAAACGTGTTTACATCTGGAGGGAGTCAGGAACACGAAATGATCCCTCGAACATTGTGGAACGTGACCGTTTCGGTAGTGGAGGTGTGATGGTATGGGGTGGAATAATGATCGATGGACGTACGCCCCTACACGTGTTCAGCAGCGGATCTGTGACAGGCCAGATATATCGGGATGAGGTCTTAGATCCTTATGTAAGACTTTTCAGGGGTGCATATGGACCTGACTTTTTATTTATGGATGATAATGCCCGTCCACATCGAGCAAACCTCGTTGATGAATTCCTTGAAAGTGAAGACATTAAGCGAATACCTTGGCCACCAAACTCTCCTGACCTTAACCCGATAGAGAACTTATGGGACTACCTTGGAAGAGCAATTGCACGTATACATCCTCCTCCTAGAGATGTAAATGCTCTGAAGACGGCATTGCTGGAAGAGTGGAGATTAATTCCCCAAACTGTGGTTAACAACGTTATTTCCAGCCTTAAAACACGTTGTGATATGTGTGTACAAGTCAGGTGAGATCATATTCCATATTAAATTCGTAAGACTTAATTCTTTTTATGAATCATTCCTTTTTTTCTTAACTCTCTTTGTCACACTTTATTACCATTTTTATTGTTTCATGCTACAATTTTATATCATATGAGGTGATCTTCAATTCTTTCTTTTGCATTTATGTGTAATGTTATGTATGATTCCACGAAAATTCATTAAATTATAAGTCATAGTCTCTGAGAAATCCATGAATTTATGCATGTAAACATAATTTTGGACATGAGTGTAATTCATTCTTCGATATGAACTGAAATGAGGTTGTAGTTCTTAACTTAAAGGGTTTATATTTTTACCGGTGCATTTTGATGTTAGAAGTTAGAACTAATCAAAGTAACATACATACAACATTTATTTTCATCCTCAGAATAATAAAATGGCTTCATTACAACTACTTAGTCACGAGCTCACAGCTCGGATAAATAATAACTGGTGTTGCCAGATTCGATAGTAAATGATATATAATAACTGGTGTTGCCAGATTCGATAGTAAATGATATATAATAACTTGAAATCTAATAGAATAAATATTAAAAATACACAAATAAACAATAATGAAGTTTTACGTAGTTTAAAATATATGTAACCGTCACATTTTGCGATGTTGAAAGAACTCGCCAATCTTTCACCAAAAACTGTAAGGTTATCGAAGAACGTCGGAGTCGCCACAGTATCCCCCTCCCAGTGTCAACTGGAGGAGGACTGCCGACGATCAGGTTGACACGTACCTTTGCGGAAAGTGCACACGACGACCAGAGCGGGTAGTTTGGGTTGTAGGAATGTCTGCTTGATTGTCGGTGTCCATTTTGTCCGGCAGCAGGAAAGCAGGTTTAACTCTATCAATGGACACACTAATGTCCTTGCCTTGTCGCTGCAGGGTAATCAGCTTCTCAGTCAGTTTAACCACAGCATAAGGTCCGTCGTAGGGAGGTTGTAAGGGTCTTTTCACAGCATCCTGTCTCAAGAATACGTGAGTACACTTGGACAGTTGCGGGTGCACGAACACTGTCTTGCTTCCGTGAGAAGATGTAGGTACGGGTTTAAGATTATGCATAGTTTGTTTTAATTGCTGCACAAACTCGGAGGTATTGTTCATGTCCGTATCTTGGAGAAAATCACTAGGTAGACGGAGAGTTGTACCGTAGACGAGTTCAGACACAGTAGCGTTAATGTCCTCTTTAATGACTGAGCGTAAGCCAAGGAGAACAAAAGGGAGAGCCAGCGTCCAGCGTGGAATGGCATGAGCCATAAGCGCAGTCTTAAGTGACCGATGTGTACGCTCAACGAGGGCATTGGCTGAAGGGTGGTATGGCGTGGTTCGGATCTTTTTAATACCTAAGAACGCACATAATTCGCGAAAGAAATGTGATTCAAATTGACGGCCCTGGTCTGTTGTAATGACACCAGGAACGCCAAATCGTGGTACCCACTCACGGATTAATGTTGCTGCTACTGTCTCCGCTGTCATGTCGGTGATAGGATACGCCTCCGGCCATCGGGTAAAACGATCAATGGCAGTTAAGCAATACGAAAAACCTTGCGAAGGAGGCAGGGGTCCTACAATATCAAAAGATGTAGGTAGAAACGAGAATCTGGAACCTTGAAAGAACCGAGTTTACTGTTTGTATGCCGTTGAATTTTGACTCGTTGACAGGGAATGCAGGTACGAGTCCAACCCTGAATATCTTTACGCATAGACTTCCAGACGAAGAAT
>KK116259.1:384631-398442 GCA_000611955.2 Stegodyphus mimosarum
GACGTGATGTCTGCTACTTTGTCAGCAATGTCAGCCAGTTTATCTAAAGTTTCCGAGGAAACTGAAAGTACAGTCTGAATTTGGGATGGGAGACGTTGTAACCACAAATTTTTTAGAAATTCATCTTGCAACTGACCACCGGAAAGTTCCTTCATTTTTCGTAGCAAGTGGCTAGGTTTGTCATCGCCTAATTGCAATTCAGTCAATAGTTTTTTAATTTTTTGGTGTTCTGAATCGGCAAATTCGTTAATTAAGCGATCGGACAGCGTTTTGTATTTATCTTTCGTCGGTGGTGTAATAATTATATCAGAAACATGAGAAAGTGTTTCGGAATCCAACATCGAAACCAGTGCGGCATATTTCGTGTCATCATGAGTTATTTGACTTAAAACGAAAGCACTGTCGCACTGACGGATCCATAGAGGCACATTATTTCGCCAAAATACCGGTAGACGCAATGCAATTCTTCCAACGTTTGGAGAATCATCGCCGACAGTTCTGGATGGTGATGTCATGACTGAGAACAGAGATAGCAAGCGCGAAACGCGGGGAGAAATAACGAAATAAAAATATATTTACAAAAAATATATTGAGGAAATTTGCACAAAATAACAACAAGCGAGGAATGAAAAGGCACTTACTTGCGACTGCGTCATCTTATGTAGAAAAATAAAAAGCACAGAAGGTTTTCACTTCCTCGTTAGTCACCAATGTAGTTCTTAACTTAAAGGGTTTATATTTTTACCGGTGCATTTTGATGTTAGAAGTTAGAACTAATCAAAGTAACATACATACAACATTTATTTTCATCTTTAGAATAATAAAATGGCTTCATTACAACTACATAGTCACGAGCTCACAGCTCGGATAAATAATAACTGGTGTTGCCAGATTCGATAGTAAATGATATATAATAACTTGAAATCTAATAGAATAAATATTAAAAATACACAAATAAACAATAATGAAGTTTTATGTAGTTTAAAATATATGTAACCGTCACATTTTGCGATGTTGAAAGAACTCGCCAATCTTTCACCAAAAACTGTAAGGTTATCGAAGAACGTCGGAGTCGCCACAAGGTTATTAGTAAATAATGCAGTATGCCTTCAAAGTACGTTATTATTATTTCATGACTATACAAATTCGCTTAATGTAATGTAGTTTATTCAATATATTCTGAGCTCAAGGACCATATAAACTGTCTTTTTAAAACTAAAACATTGAAAATGATTTATTCATAGAAATAAACTTCAAACATTTTAAGGCATTCTTGATTAAAAAATAAACTTCGGACAAAAAAGCATATTTTCTTTTAATTGTAATCTCCTTCTTCTTTCATGTGTGAATTAGAGTTTCAGAAAAGAGTGCTTCCTTTTACTGGTGAAGAGAGTCAGTTAGAGCTACTACTAGAGATACGAGTTGGAACCCGGAGGTTAAGGCTACTATAAGGGTATTTCCCATTTCCAGTAGCTCTACCGGAGGTGTGTTCTACGTCATCAGCTGACCTATACCTTTGATGTCTCAGTTAGCAACAATAGAGCTACTAGAAGTATAGTATAGTAGCCTTAGCTTTATAGTATAGTAGTATAGTTTATAGCTTTATAGTATAGTAGTATAGTTTATAGCTTTATAGCATAGTAGTCTTTATATTAGCCTTACGTCACTACCAGCAACCAATGGCACGCAAGGACAAGGAAGTGCAAATTTACGGCGTGCTTAGGCAGAATGATGCCTGCACCTCCAGATCATCTAAGAATTTAAATTTAATCATCGAAAGAGGGGATGTTCTAATATGGTAAAAATTTTGAAAAGCCAAAAGCCTTAGGAATAAGGGCCTTCACACTAAAGAAAAAAGTTAAAACTCGGAAGATCTAATTTTGTGCCAAATAAAGGGCCAGAATAATTTTGATAGGGGCAGTCATGATATAAAATTTTGACTAGAAAAATTAAAAGGCAGATGCTTCCCTAAACCTTGATAAACTTACTGCGAACATCAATTTTCGCTGGCAGTGAAGAACGCACAGGGTAAAAGTCAATGACCTTTACGATGCGAAGGGGAGGAGGGGAGGGGGGACTCGGTTATGAGTCGAGAAGTTGTTCTTTCCAGTGATCAGCTGGGAGGGAGAAGTTTCGTTTTTGGCCGCTATTAAATGCAGCTTTTAAAGGGCGAAAGTGAGTGATAGCTGTTAAGCGTCGTTAAAAGCTTCCTTTTAGGAAGGAAGAAAAGACCTAGCTTTATTCAAAAGAAGTCAGTTGACTTTATATTCAGTTTAGGTTAAAATTTAATTTCAGTCATAAGCGACTGTAAGGTTTCTTGTTAAAGAAACGAAGAAGTGGGTCCTCGGGTTAATGCTTTATGCATTAAAAACACTAGAGGTGGAGGGGGTTAAGGAACCAGAGGTAATTATTCACATGGACGTCCGTGTGCTCATACCTGGCCCGTTTAAATGGGTTTGCAGCATCATCCGGGTTGAGAACCCATCTCGGTCTCTTTCTGGATGAAGCGACTGCAGGATTATATACGGGCAACGTATGTAGCATAGGATTAGCAATGATTTGAATATTTTTGAAAAATTTTCTGAAAATCGCTGTATAAAGCGATTAATGGGCATAATTTTGAGATTGTTATGAATCTCTACGTTCCTCATAAACCATGGAGCTTTAAGTATTTGCCGAAGCAATTTTGCTTGAAACATTTGGACATGTTTTCTGTTAGTCAGTGCTGATGGGCCCCAGATGGGACATGCATAAGTGAGAACAGGCCTTATCATAGCTTTGTAGGGCAAGATTTTGTTATCAGTTGACAGGTCGCTATTTCTAGTGAAGAGAGAGCGTAAATTGGATTTGACAGCTGTCGCATTCGCAATAATTTTTTGAATGTGAGGCTGCCAAGTTTATTTGGAATCTAGTAAAACACCTAGATATTTATAAGTAAACACCCAGGGATTGGGTTCACCGAAGAGGATTAAATTAAGTAAACTGGGGATATTTCTTCGGATGAACATAGTGGCAGCACATTTTGCGACATTAATTTTGATTTTATACAGACCGAGCCAGAGTTCTAAGGCTGAAAGATAACTTTGCAGTGTTGAGATTACCTGAAGGGTGTTGGAATGTTATGAAATGATGGCTGTATCGTCCGCATATAAAGCAAGATCGATATTTGGGGCCTTAGGTATGTCATTACATACAGGTTAAAGATTGAAGATCCTAGGAGACTACCTTGAGCTATACCAGCATAGACTGGACGGGGAGAGGAGAATTCGAGGTTAACTTGCACGCGGAAACTGCGTTCGACCAAGTACGAGCTAATGAATTTTAATGAGATGAGCTGAAAAACCAAGTCGCATGAACTTGTAAATAATTCCGTCATGCCAAGTCCTGTCAAAGGTTTTGGCTACGTCAAGATAGACGATACCAGTTTTCTCTCGCTTACGAAAGCCCTCGTGAGTGAACTTCATTATACGTAGTAACTGGTATACTGTGGAGTGTTTAGGTCGTTTAGGCCGAATTGTTCTGGGATGATCAAATTTTGATCTCGACAGAATTCATTCAGGCGATTTAGTAAAACAAATTCAAGATCTTTGAGAGAGATGAGAGCAGACTAATTGGTCTGTAATTGACGGGTAAGTTTAAATTTTGACCCGGTTTTGGAGTGGGGACGACTGCTGCAGTTTTCCAGCAGTCGGGAAAATAACTTCTTCTGAGCATTAAATTAATAAGTACCGTGATCCAAACGATAAACACCATGGGGAAGTTTTTGATCATGCGGTTCGAAACAGAATCTATACCGGGAGCTTTGTTAGGTTTCAGTTTATCAATAAAAACCATAACTTCAGTAGGTTCAGTAGGTCTGAGTTCAGTTGTGATGGGTTGTGTTAAAAAATCTTTAGCCCGTGCTTGTATGCGCCCCTGTGTAACCGGACAGTTACAACAGGAGTCGTTATTTGGTGTGAATTGAGTAACAAGGCTGTCAGCAATAACTTCAGTCATTTCTGAGTCTGTGTAAGCCATCTGTGCGCCATCGGCCGTTTGAAGGGGTGGAATGGGTGTTTTATATTTGCGTAATTGGGCGGCTGCGCTCCAAATCGATTTGTCTTTAGGCGTTAGGGACTCTATGTAATGCGAAGCTGGGCACGGATACTGGGATCGCGTGACCTTTGCCAAATTCATCGCAAGTAGTTCCGCTGCTTAATTTTGAATTTAGTCTCTGGTGGGAGTCGAGCACCAGGATGCTTACCAATGGCACGCTTTTTCCGTTCCTGGCCTAACCTTTAATATATTAAAGAACCTTGTATATTAATGTAATGATGACGTAGGTACACTTCCGTTGATGACGTACAACACACTGCAGGGTTCCGATTTGTGGAATTGTAGCTCGTTCGTTTTAAGCGAACTGTTGTTTACTTAATGCTGTTATTGATTGTAGCGAATTCGCTGCTTGATTGAATTAGTTTCTTTGTATTTTTTAAAGCTGTGGTAGTTTACAATATAACTACTGTGAGATACTGATATATTGTACAAATATCTCTGAAGAAATATTTCAGCATTTTGTTTTATTTCTTGTGAAAAGAATAAATTTTGTTAACTTTTTTTTTTTTACGACTTAAGCATTCAATCCATTACGAACCCGTACGCACGCAACAATATTATATGCTCTATGTCAATGAAAAACTGTTACTATATCATGGTGGAAGCTTTAACTCTATAACAGCCTCATAAAAAAGTTCCTTATATTAAAAATCGGCGGTAGAATAAATAAAAGATTTGATAGTAATCGTGAACATATCAGACTTTTATTATTATATGATCATTAGATCATAAACAAATCTTATGATGTAATAAAATAGCATTTACGTTGAGAAGAGTCACAGATTCCATTCTTGTTCCTATAAATCTCAAATCTACAGAGCATAATATAATAATATATCAAACTTTTGATAACTACGGTATCGAAATTACTTTACACTTGATACACTAGATGGCAGCACTTCTTCAAACAAAACGAAGACTCCCCAGCTCTTGAACACCAAAAGGTAATCTTTTTTATTGCCGTAAAATTTTAAATAGAAAAATTATATACTTATTTCATTTCTTACAACTTTATGTGCTTATTTCTCAGGTAAAGGAGTAAAAAAAAAGATCTTGTGTTTCGTCATTGTTTACTAGAACGATTGGTTTATTTATTTAGATATCTGATAAAGTGGCCTTGCTTGGTATTGGTCAATAGGATGAGTGGTTTCGATTTTGATTACCGATTGCTTTCACGTAAGTGCTGTAAGTACTGGTGCGTAAGTGCGTTTTTGAACGGTATGGAAGTTGTAACGGTAAGAAAGTTTTCTTTTTTCAATTTGCTCTATTTAAATTAAGTTTTTATAAAAAAAAATTATCACCTGAATTTTATTTTCATATTCATAATTTCAGGAAGATTTCAGAAAACGAAATAACGATGTTAGAAAACCCTGCCATTTACGAGAAGTGGCGAAATTTCACATTGATGCTTTTAATTATATGGTAAGAGAAGGAATATTCAACGGTTGTGTGGTAAGGAAGTTTTATTTGAATTAATAGTTAAGTATGATATAAATTTAGTTTAAAAAATTTGAAAAATAATAATTTATAAGAAAGTGTTTTTATAAGCCTATGTATTAAATGTGAGAGTTTTATATTATACTTGACAACCATATTTGGCAGTGAAAATTTATGTGGTAGAATTATTGGAAAAACACGGCAAAAATTTGTTTAGGAGCTAATTTTATTTACACATAAGTACTGAAGTACAGTATTTTCTGCTAAGGTGATCGGAATAAAATCAATTACATTACAAACTGACAAAGCATTTCCTAGCAATCCTTCTGCTGTTTGGAAAGATAAGGTATGATTATTTTGTTAAACAGAAATACTGATAAGGATACAGTATTATATAATTTAAATAGTGAAAGTAGCAATTCTTCCTTTTGGTGGTTTGTTTTGGCGATTGTTGGCGGGGTTTGAACCATTTAATGATGACAAGTTCCCCTTTTAATATTGAAGCAAGACTACTTTATTAGTAATCATCAAATATTATCAGTATCGGCCCTTTACCAGATGATTAACTGGAATATTTATTTGAAAACTGCTAATTTAATCTTCTGATCTACACATGGCCTTTTTCCCGTTGTTGCCACCACCACCAGTCGGTTTTTAAATTCATTGTTCTGATTAGTTGCTAACTTATCCGTTTTTGGGAGAAATTCAAGCATTAAAATATTTAACTAATTGGCATGATTTCGAAAATGAATTTTTTACATTAGTGAAAAAATTTAATTTAAAAAATAATGTTCCAGCTGTACAAGGCTGCTGTAAAATTGATAAACATGTAAAAAAATTATTTTACTTAAAAATAAATGGTGATGATACTTTTAATGAACCTTGCATAGTAAAGGAAATAGAAATTTTAAAACACAAAGAAGTACTTCACACTTATGGGCATTTATATTAAAAAGAGGGAAATTTTTGGACATTCGTATAATAGTTGAATTTATATTTAGCATTCCAAGTTCCAAAGCATACATTGAATGAATCAGAATACAAATCTTTAATTAGTATCATATTAGTTTGCTATATACAATATTTTATGTCTATATTCATGTGCATTCTCAGCAAAATAAAAAAGCAAACAGAAAGATAAATAAAAATAAAATAAGAAATAATACTGTTAAAAAGTTTAAAAAGGCCATATGGAATGTTAGCAGTTAAAATTCAAAATCTGCGTTTTTTTCTAACATCTCGGAGTAGAGTTATTGCTTTTATTATGTAAATTTCCTGTCTTGGCAAAACAGAAATTCTCATTTCATTTGCAGGAAATATTTATTGCAAACTTTGTGTGCAAATAATCCAGTGAAAAAAATTCAGTTATAACTTGAATAATTATTTTCTTTATTAAGTAAATGAAAATTCATATGTAATTTTAATTCATGATCCATGTCAAGCTTTTGCCTCTGCAGTTTGATACAGGTATTTCAAAAAGCTCATTTAAAATATATACTGGGATATAAAAATCGCAGAATTTTTTCTTTTAGCAATATTAATATGGTATTTATCATTAATAAATTTTCTAAAAAATAACCCACAAATGAATTAATTTGGTATACAAAATATAATTCCGCGTAAATATAAATGTATGCATTTGCTTGCGCATACTTAAAATTAATTTAATATACAATAATTTAAGTAAAACAGCCTATGTAAAATTATATACTTCAGTAGTTAATAGCAGTTACTAAATTTTAGTTTATCAGTATTTAATACATTCTTAGCTAGCTGGATGATTTAATTAAGGACCAAAGGAGGAATAGTTTCATAAAGGATATATTTAAAAAAAGTTAACTATGTGTATTACACATGGCAGAAACTGAGAAAACTCCATGTAGCTGGACTGTTTATCAGGAAGAGAAGTTATGTGAAAGTATGTTTAGCTATTTGGGTGCAAATGAAATTTTCAATTTTAAATAGAATATAAACTAACATTTGGTAATTTTTGCATTATAATACAAATAATAGAAACAGACTTAAATAGCACTAAATATCATTATTTACCCTCTGTGTACTTTTCTCCTTAAAATTTTCAGCATGTGATTTTAAAACTTCTGATTTGCTGTAACATTGTATACTGTATAAATATCAATAAATAAGTATTTTGTGTAAGTAAAAATAATAATACAATACTTGGAACATTTTTTGCAACTTTTTCTATTCTATAGAAAACTAATGGCTACATGATATATATATATTTCCTAAGTGGAAATTTCAAGTTAGCATAGGAATTGTTATTATTCTTAAAGAAATTTTATTTATGCAGATGTTAGATCAATAAAATTACTTTCCTTGCAGAAGTAATATTCCATTCAACAACATAATTTTACTGATCATCAGGATATGCTGAGAGAAAACTTTATAATTTTTTTTGGGGGGGAGGGAAGAATCTCATACTGCACTGTTAATAGAGATGGTAAATCTGGAAGATTAAACAAGATTTTTTTCTCTTAAATGTATACTCCTAAAAATAACATTTAACAATTAATAGATAATAAATAATTTTCTAGTTTATTAGAAATTATTTCTGTCAGATTCATAACAAACTAAAAATTCAAACAAATGTACCATTATGATTTCAATAACTGTGAAACAGAAAATCACAAATCTGTCTCTTTGATGGTCTGCTAGGTTTGATGTTCTGTTTACTGTGGCTCACCAGGGTGTAATATTTTTTTTCTCTTAAATTTATAAAGAAAAAGCAACAAAAATATCAGCAATTTCTTAATTTTATAAGCATTTTTGTGCATTTACAATTTTCATTTTTTAAAAAAATATTGATGTATATCAAGATACATGATTTAATTAAATATAATTCAAATAATTTAAGGTATTTTGATATTTTGGATCAAAATACTAACTTTTAAATAAATAATTTTGTCCAATTCTAATAATTGACATGACTATCATTTTTTTGACTTGGAAAATTTATGCATAGAGAAAATTGAGGTTATAGTAAATAGCAATAAATTTATTTAAATTTGAAAGGGAAGCAAGAATTCTTACTTGAATTTATTTTCTTTCTTTAATTATGGCAGATCATTTGAATGTTATCTAATGAAAAAGAAATAGCTTCATGAAGGACTTCAGGAAAACTTATTTATATATTTCAGTAATTACAACTGCATGAAAATTCAGTATAAAAAATGAACTCATATATGGAACAAAATTATCTGTCTTTTATCACATAAAATTTCATTTTTTAATAGTGGAATATGTTTGAGTTAAAAGACTATATATTAAGGAAACTTTATAAAACTAAATTAAAAAATGACAAAATTATTTTAAGGGAAACTTAAAAACAACAAATAAATAAAACATTCAAACTTGATAAATAAATTAAAGCTACATGCTTTATTTCTAGGCATAAAGAATAGATTTTTCAAGGGCAGTCTGGGCATGCATTTTTCAGAGCAGACTGCATAGCCATTAATCATGTTACTATTGCCTTTCTTTTTACATCAAGCTCTTTTCTGCTGCTTTTTTTCTGCTTAATTACAGTATGTTTTAAGGTAAATATTTAAACGTGTGATTAAAAAACAATATAGTAATAAAAGATGAAAGACTACAATATAAGTCCAAAACAAAAAACTTTCAATTTATTAATTTGGTATTCTATGACATTAACAAGACCAAATTCTGAAAATGAATCCTTCGGCACATTCACAAACAACAACAACAACAAAAAAAGGCTAAACATGATCTAGGAGAATAACATTTCCTAGACTGACATCATTCATAAAATTTTACTTAGTTGAAGGAAACATGAATATTAAACATGGAAAATAGGAAATTTTTGCCTACTTTCTTCAAATGATAACATAATAATCAGATTCAATATAGCAACATTGATCCATTCAGAATCAGTGACTTGCAAACTTCAATCATGTGCTGACTCGCTCCCCCCCAGTGAGAACAGATGTTTTCTGCACTGTCATTGGTTAACCTCATGACATACAAATAAAATATGCATTGACCCATCCAAAGAATACCATTTAGTTCAGGTAATCTGTGGACGCTAATGTGCAAGTTTAGAAACAGAATGTTTTAATTTCAAATTTGAATTGCTATATAACATTCAATAAGGGTGATATATAATACTAATGCACAATAATTAAGTAGTTCTATAAAATAATAATTTAGTAGTACTATAGTATGATATATCAGAAAACATTTGAAATATATAATGGAATGAGACATGTTTTACACTGGCAAGTTGTTTCACTTCTTATATTATGTTTTATGAACCCTTTACAGGATCTCGGGCATCTCTCTGCAGGATGTTGCTTTTTATTTAGTGCAGGTTCGTGTGTGTTTGGAAAAATGTGCCGAATATTTTGTTTGTAGTTGAGTATTCACTTTGTGATGGTCTGCTGTATGTCAGATAGTTCGGAAGGGATAAATTACAGAGCAGATCTTGTGCAATATCCAATTGAAAATTCACAGTTGATTTCTGTTGTTGTTGTTGTCGCTTATGCTTACTTGTCTGATGAAGTCAGACCAATTTGATGAAATTCCTTGTGGCAAGGAGTGCAAGATTATGCCTGTCATTGTCAACAGCTTTGAGCACCTAACAGGTGACAGTGCGATTTGGCTGAGTTCTGCCCCCAATTTTGATGGAGAGCACCCTGGGAGAACGGGTCAGAGGGTCTCTCACCCCGCTCCCCTTCCACCAAGCCACATGAGCGGACTTTCAGCTTGCCTCATATTTAGACTGCCACCATGCCGTACCGACACTATAAATTTACAAATATCCATGCCTTTTCTGGGATTTGAACCCGGCCCTTCGGCACGGCAGTCAGAAATAGTATCCATTCTACCGGTTGGGCAACGATTGCTTTTGTGAAGTAGGCAACTTGGAATATAAGACATAAGCATTATAAACAGCTATATCAAACATATAAAAGAAAACGTTTTTTGTATACTTTTACAGACTTTCCCATGAGAGAGAAACATGCACATGAGAGAGAAACATGCAAGATATCGGTCTTGCCTGTTGACACTTCCCATTCCACTCTACAACACAGGTCAGTTTCAGCACAGTTTCTTCTTCGCCTCTGCTCTTTCTTCTTATTTTCCCTGTATCAACATTTCTGTTTTTGAGTGTTTTGGTCTTATTATATACACATCCTTCTTGTCATGCCATTGTAAGAACAGAATACCTAAATTAAGAATCAAATACCAATTATCTAAGAATAAGTATATCCTTTCCCTAAAATGAGTTCAACTAGTTGCATAACTACTTTTCCAATACCAGTTCATCACTTCCTCAAATTTTGTCATGTCCTGTGTAAACTTTAAATCAATAACAATACCTAGAATTGGATTCACATAATTTATAAAATTTAATTCCAAATCTCGCTCGTTTGGATGCTATGAATTGAACATAACTTAGCCGCTCTCTGAATTTCATTAGTGATTCATCTGTGATGATTCCAGAATGTATAACTGTTGAAATCTGGTAATCAGGTAATTCACCACAGATCATATCTTTCGTATTCTGTCTTCTTTAGGAACCATCTCATTATCCGCAAAATGAAGATTGTGCATTATGACCAAAAAATATTACGAGGCACAGTTCACAAAAATATGGATGTCTCTGGTATTTTTCGTTTTGACCAATGCATGTCTATTTTAGATTAATTATCTTCAATATTGTAAAACATAATGCAAAATATGCTCTAACTTCATTATTTATTAGTGGATACAACTCCTGGTTCATTTTTGTTCTCTGTTCCTTTGTCCTGCCTATCTACTCATTTCTGTGACTTATTTAAAGTCATCATAAAAAAAACTTGTTTGGAAACACACAGACGTGTTGCATTTATACCCAATCTTAATAGAACTAAACAATTGATACCAGAAGTTCTGGTAAATTGTTTTGTATTTGAAATATTTTCTTTTATTCTCCAATTCCATTTATCCTCTGCCACATCAGAATCTTCACTGCTTGAAGTAGGTCTTAAACAGTAATGCACATTTTGGTGAACAGAGCTTTGGCTTCACTTGAATTTGAACCATCACTTGAATACTCAACAGTATAAACTGTTGAATGACCATTTTCATACTCATTATCATCACTAGAATAGCATAATAGACTTTTATTATCACTTTCATATAATATATTTAACTCGGATATGTTGGGCGGACTATTTCTGATTTTTACTAAATTCAAATATGTACTCTGATGTTCATCATGTAAGATTGCTGCTATACTGACTATGACTTTAATTAAAAAATGACAAAATCTCATCGTCAAATTTTCATTGCGGTTTTTTTTTTCTTTTACTGGTTTGACGATGAGATTTTGTTTACGAGTACAGTTGAAAGGAGGAAAGCATCTAAAACAATATAAACAGAATAGCATCAGTGCACGACTAAAACAGTAAAAAAATCTAATAATATACCGTGTGGTGTTCGTCGATGACATCTTAGAGATGTCAAAGTCTACAGTGGCACATGAAATGAATGAGATCTCCCGGATGTTTTTGTATGCCAAGGCATTAATCAAAAGATTTGGATCACTTTTCTTTTGTAATTAAACATGTTAAGAAAGACTCTAAATTAGCATCTGAAATAAATTTATTTTCATATAAGTTTCTATTTAGAGCACCTCTGTAATAAAGTAATAAATAAATTTTTTCATGAAAAATAGAAATGCCTGTATATGCACGTGCTCGGTATGTATTGGGTTGGAGGGAAAGTTCTGTCGTATTTTAAAGAACAGATTTGAATTCATTTATAAAAATATGTGTTTAATATTAATCAATTATATATGCTGCGTTATTTGTTACAACCTGTTGCCATCTTTCAGGTAACCTGTGAATTCCTGTTTTGTAGAATTTCTCATCCTTGGAGTTAAAATAGTCAGCAACTGCCTTAGAAACACTTTCAAAAGATTTGAATTTTTTTCCCGTTAGATAATTTTGCAGAGATCTGAACAGGTAATAATCAGATGGTGCAATGTCAGGTGAATACGGTGGGTGACTAAGGACTTCCCATCCTAACGTATTCAGTTTTTGTTGCATCACCATTGCAGTAGGCGGGCGAGCATTATCGGGGTGGAACACTATTCCTTTTCTGGACGCTACTGCTGGCCTTTTTTCTTTGATAGCTGCATTCAGTTTATCCAGCTGATAGCAGTACAGATCCACGTTGATGGTTTTTCCCTGTTTTAGCAACTCGTAGTACACTGGTCCTTTCCTGTCCCACCACAAACAAAACAGTACTTTTCGTTCATGGATACTTGGTTTTGGAACTGTTGCTGATGATATTCCTGGTTTGCAGTAAGATTTTTTGCTCTTAATATTCTCGTAAAGAATCCACTTTTCATCTCCAGTAACCAGCCTGTTCAAAAACGACTCCACATTGTGTCTAATCAGATGTGATGAACACATTCTTACACGATCAGACAAATTCTTTTCCGTTAGTTCATGTGGAACACAAACACTTTGCTTTAACACAAACCCAAGAGTTTAATGTGATCTCCAACAGTTGCATGATGAATGTCAAACTCTTCTGCAAATTCTCAACTTGTGAAATGTGGATTATTTTCCAACATGGATCGCAAAACATCATTATCGATGTTGAATGGTCGTCCAGATTGATCACTTTCTTTGAGGCTGATATTCCCGGAACGAAATTTGCTAAACTATCTTTGACAAGTATGAACACTTACAATATCTTTTCCAAATACCGCACACAAATTTTCACATGCAACCGATGCGTTGCTTCCTTTTTGGAAATCATATAAAATGCAGTGTCGTAAATGCACTTTATCTACTGACATGTTTTTTACTTTAAATATCACAAATAAATGATGAACGGTAAAAAAGGCACCTTTTATATTATACAGCAGCTAAAAAAACAAACTAGCCAAATTTTTTTTTATTTACAAGAAAAATCACTTGCCTATTTAAATTACGACAGAACTTTCCCTCCAACCCAATAATTGTATGAGCAGATAAATTCGATAAGTTAGCATGAAATTAACCACATAAATTTTGCATTCATTTAACAAAAATGTTATACTTATTCTGAAGATCTCTGTATTAATAATCTCCTTCAGGAAAATTATAAAATATAATTATTTATTTGTTTTCATATAAAAACAATTGAACTATGTAATTTTCTCCCATATATTAAAACATCAATGAAAAATTTTAGCCTTATGTGATTTTTATAATCTAGATTAAAGTAATTGAAACTACTGTAAAATGTCAGAAATGAGTTTC
>KK116259.1:401433-428107 GCA_000611955.2 Stegodyphus mimosarum
TATGTTATTATATTCACTAAAATTCTTTAATTTATTATTTTGTAATATATAATTACATAAAGTTTGCTTATAAGCAGTATTAATAGATATTTAAATAGCAGAAATGAACTAGGGTATGAGATACCCGGCGCGAGTTCTCGTGTTTGAAAATGGGTGCGTGTTCTTGCGGGTTAAGTAGCTTTTATTTTACTATGTTTGAAAGTTATATTAGTTCTAGTTGAGAAAAGCGTATCATAATAATTTTGATATTGAAACTATTATTAGCATGATAGTTGATTATGCTGGGTGAATGTCATTTGTAAAAGTTAATGTAATTTTTTTTTAAATTCTACAAATTGAATTTGATTATTGACTACCATTTTTTTCATAATTTTTTTAGGATATTTCCCCAGTTTTTACCAAGACTGACCCTCCTATCAAAATATCTATATCTGTAAGTATCTAACCAAGTTTATTTTATCTATTTTTATAGCTAATTGGAAAGAATATCTACCTATAGCTACTTGGAAAGAAATGTAATAGATATAATGTTCTTGTGCTATTAGAGTTATAATAAGAATATCATATATCATGTTGCAATTATTATTTTGTCATTCAGAAAAGAACTATTTATATGCATAATTTGTGTACTTTGGCTATTGGTTTGAATTGTGTGAAGCTACAGGTTAATTGACCACTCTAGATAAATAGGAAGAAATTAACATTTTATTATAAAAATAAAATATACACAGCAAAATAAATAACTACAAACAGCTTAATGTGAGTGTAAATACTAAGCAGTTCCGCCTTAGTGCATGAGAAATATTATCAGTTGCCAAAATAACTTATACAGTTAACTTTAAACTGCAATTCAGCTAACATTAAATCTCAAAGCTGAATAACAGCTAACTAACGATAACAACAACTTGCTGGAGTAATTTTTATGTAGTATAACATGGTGATAGGTCTGCTGTAGCATGGGCTTGAGGAAGAATCTGTTAACAAGGTCTATGAAAGCCATATTTGCATTTATCTATATCTTGCATTCTTTTGGTTTGGACTGCTGTAGGATAATTGCTCACAAGAATATTGCTTCCATCCTAGAACAGAAAGCTATTTCAGTGGTAGAGCAAAAACTTTAGAAAAGTTGTGCATGAGAATTGTAGAATTCCATAAGGTAAATGTACTTTCAAAGGGACTGCTGCCATAGTGGACTTGACAATAGGAAATGTGCCAGTCAAGGTGACAGGCCACATACTTTTATGAAAGGAGAGGATGTAGTAGTTTTACCTACCCTATGACAAGTATCATGTAAAGTTCCATTGATCAGAAGCATGAATACACCTCAGTAAAAAGATTTATTTGGAACTGCAGTATTAAAGGCTAATCAAATTAAAAGTGCAAATCATTTGAGAAAATTTAAAGATTTCTTCTCAGCTGGATCTAACAATGCTGGCATGAATTATGATTGTGACATAACACCAGATTGACCCTGAAATTATTCACCTATGAAGCAGCACCCTCAACATCTCCTTTTGAAAAAAGGGGGGGGGGGGGGAGCAGAGGAGGAAGTTAAAAAAACTTCTACAAGAGACATGGCTAATATCATTTTTGAGCCTTGGAAAAGTCCCTGCACATCATCTATTCATCTAAGTGGCATTTCAAAGAAAGACAATTACTCTTTGCTTAAAATATATGCTACTTTAGACACTAGCAAGAAACAAATGGTTTTCGCCTTTCTAGATTTGAAGAAAGACTACAGGCAAATGGATGTAGGTCCTAAAGATCGGGAGAGAACTGCACTTACTGCTGGTCAAGAATTCTAGCTGTTTAATTAAATGCCTTTTGGATTATACAACATTTCGGCCACATTTGAACGTTTAACAGAGACACTTTTGAAAGGATTTTTGTATGAAGTTCGTCTTTTATAACTTGACAATATCATTATAGTTAGATGCATTTTTTAGGAACATTTGAGAAATATCCGGAAAGTGCTAAACATATAGGTAAGCTAACTTTAAGCTCAACCCTTTAAAATGTAAATTATTTCACTGGGAAGATAGCTATCTGTTAGCTATCTTATACATATTATTTCCAGTGAAGGTTATGCTTAGATTCTGAGAAAATTAAAGCTGTTAATGACTGGTGTTATCATCAAAGAAGCTTTCTTGACCTTGGCACTTACTATCAAAATTTTGTTTAAGGCTTCTTTTAAATCACAATGTGGTTTAAGAGAATACATGATAGAATTAGAGCAAAAGTTTTTCTGAATTGATGAGTATGAAGAAGCATCGAAAATTCTGAAGAATTCTTTGATTTCTGCTTCTGTGTTAGCTTATCCCACTTGTGACATCAGTAACTCGCAATTGTAGTGGCCTTTAAATGATATGAAAGTAATAGATAGCGAAATTCACAACTTCCTTTCTGACGATGAATATGAAAGTGATAATTTGCAGTGTGAAAACTACATAGATACTGGTGAATCTGCAATTTTCAAAGCACGGAAAATTATTCAGAGCAAATTATCTCTAACTGCAAATAATGTTGCTACTTCGAATATGGATACCAATGATTTAGCGATGACATTTGGCGACCTTTCTACTACAGCGCCTGTGATTCAATCATATACATTAAATTGCCAACAATTAAACTACAATCATTTACAGGAGAAATTGAACAGTGGCAATGTTTTTGGGAACAGTTTAACTCTTCTATAGATGCCAATCCACATCTTTCTGTTATGGATAAACATGTTTTCCTCAGAGGTTATTTAGATGGTGAAGCTAAATGCCTTGTTGATGTAATTAGTGTAATAGGAGACACCTATGAAACAACAAAAAAATTGTTGGAGGAAAGATACGGAAATAAAGATCAAATTATCCAGTCTAACTTAGATTAGTTAGAACATTTAAATGTTATTCAAGAACTATCTCCTACGCATCTAAATGATCTTTACATAGAATGTAACCGAAGAATTCAAGCTTTAACTGCTCTGGGTGAAAATATTGAAGCATGTGGTAGAATCCTAGTGCCAAAAATTATTTGTGCGTTCCCTAATGATATTTGTTGCCGCTGGATTATCTATGCCAAGCGTGAAAAACTAAACAAATGTTGTCAGGACTGAGTGTTCAGTGCATATTCTTGGAAAACATCTTCGTGACAGCTTAAAGTCCTGATCTTGAACAGGGAGCTGAATGCAGCTATATTCTGTGGTAGAATATTGTGATTAAGTGGTAGAAGAACTGCACTTTAAAAGGGATTTAAAATCCTCTTTTATTAAATCACAATTATTTACAACCACTTCCCAACTCAGGAGGGATACAGAAAATAGAGACCGCACTTGGGTCTAAAATAAACAATCAAATTTGAACTAAAGCTGCTATGAACGCGAGGTTGGCCTCTAAACTAAATGGTGTGTAGCAAGAATTAACTAATACTGACGCACTTGGAATTACTTCAATAAGCAATCATGTAAAAGTGCTATGGCTTATAATTTAAATGCTAGCTAGTCAGGCGAACATTGAATAGAGTAACCGTGGTCTGAGACTAAAAGCTCTCTCACCCTGAGAGGTTCCTACCTCTTGCTTAAATAGAACTTGGCTCCACTTCAAATTAGCATAAAGCTGAAACGCGCACTTATTCTAATGGGAAGTCGAAATGAGAAGGGATAGAAAAAGTTAAATTAAAATAAAACTTTATTAATTTAACTAAAACCTTACAAGGTAATATTACTAGATTGATGCAGTTCTTGGCAGAAGTGGAAGGTGTAGTTGCAGCACAAAGAGTTAAAGGTACATCTTTTCTGATCACACACCGTAAAGTGCACTGTAGAAAATTTTAATATCAATTCCAAAACAGTAAACAAAGATAAGAAAATTTCTCCTTTTTGTTCATTTTGTGATACTACAGGACATGGCCTTAATATTGTGAAACTGTTACAGACTATGATCGTAGTGTTCAGAAACTTAAAACTTCAAATCACTGCTTTCAGTTTACTAACTGTGGTCATAGAGTTTCAAACTGCCCCAAGGAAAAATACTGCACAATGCACTAAATGCAAGAAAAAGCATCATGTTTCTATTTGTCCACCTGTTGAAAATCAACTGCGGATAACTAACAGTGCTGTAAATCACATAACCTTTCCTAAAACAATTTTCACACATTTGCAAACTGCTCGTGTGTATGTTACTGGCCCCACAGGCATTCATTGGCATGTCAATTCTGCCTGACTTTCAGTTCAAGCATTTGAATCTTTTACTTCACAAGAACAGCGTAGATGTGTTCAACTGTCACTTTCAAGTTTGTGGAGACACCAAGCATTTTCAATCTCCTATTCTTATACTATACTTGAAAGCTCCTTTTCTTATACTACACATCCTACTGCTCCACTAGAAGTAGTTCACTTTGCTCAGAAGAAAATATTGAGAATTGCTGATCCACCGAATGACTCTTCACTGCCCATAGAAATGCTTATTTGTGATGATCATTATTGGCAAATTGTTTCCTCAAAACCCCCAGTCAAGCTTTCAGAATCTTTTGTTACTGTTCCGTCAGTGTTTGGATGGGTTCTTAGTGGAACAAGAACACATATGAGAATCGCTGAGAAGACTTCTGTCCATCAAGTTTGTGTGCGGTTTAAAACTGATTGTTTAAATGATCAGGTGTGTCGCTTCTGGGAATTAGACTCCATAGGGATACAAGATGCGCAGAAACGAAGAATGACTACTCGTGATGAAGAAATTTCATCAGAATTTCACAAAACTTACAACACTGAAGACAATCGAAGAATTGTGTCTCTGCCTAGAAAACCATTAGTCACACCTTTGCTTACAAACAAAATTATAGCGGAAAACAGATTTCATTCTCTTCAAAAAAGACTTGCATCTAGTGATGTGTTAAAGACACAATGGGACAAATGCATGCTGAATTACATTGAACAAAAGCATGTTGAAGTTTGTTCTATAAATGAATCCAATGAGAAGCCAGTATATTACGTTCCTCATTATGCTGTAAGAAAGAAAACACAATCTGAAACCAAGTGGAGAATTGTGTTTGACGCTTCCTCGCATGCTCCAGGAATGCCTTCACTGAACGATACCTTGGAAGCTGGCCCGAATCTTCTTCCTGAAACTATTGGTTATCTACTAAGATCTTGATTGCATGAATTCACTGTTACATGTGATGGTAAGCAAACTTTCTTACAGTTGTCACTACATAAAGAAGATAGGGACGTCATAAAATTTTTGTGGTATAAATTAAAATCTGATTCATCTCAACCTACTACTTTTACAGATGAAATAACTGTTTACACGTTTACTCGTTTACCATTTGGCCTTACTTGCAGTCCATTTTTACTCTGTTCTGCCACACGAGAATTGGCTGCTAAACATATCGCAGAATTCCTAATTGCTGCACCAATGATAGATAAACATCTCTATATGGATGACTTTCTTGCTCAAAGCAAGAAAGAAGATCTATATGGATGACTTTCTTGCTTCCACTCAAAGATATACTACAAACACATGAATAATCTCACAAAACGGAAACAACTGTCTTAATTGGCTGGAATACAAATTCTGATACTTTGAAGAATGCATTCAAGACTTCTCTGTGTTTCTACAGGCAAACCACTTACAAAGAGATGGTTACTCTGCTGCATTGCTAGTTTTTGTGATCCCTTAGGACTTTTTTCACTGTTTACTATCCTTGGGAAAATCTTATTCCAAGATACATGGATTCTTGGAATCAAGTGGGATGAATTACTACCTGCTAATTTATCAACTTTATGGTATGCAACTGTAAAAGAATTTGATGACATTTGCTCCCTTCAAATTCCTCGATGCATAGGCATTTCATCACATGTTACTTTTGCTATTCATGTGTTTTGTGACGCATCTGAACATGCCTGTGGTTCAGTTCTGTGCATTGCTACCTTTAAAGGTGACCAATCGAATGTGAATTTAGTGTGTAGTCGCAACAAACTAGCTTCTATAAAGAAAGTTACCTTACCTCGTTTGGAGCTCTAGGCGGCCCTGGTGGGAGCACGATTTTTGCAATATTTATGTGCTGAAACAAACATCTGTTCATAAAATGCAACACTGTGTAGAGATTCTCAAGTTCTCTTAGGGTGAATGCACAGTTACCCCAACAAGTGGGAAAACTTTTGTTAGCAACAGAGTAACAGAAATTATTTCCTATACTTTTGGTGGAACGGCCCTTCATGGTTAGTCAAATTTTCAGAATATTGGTCTCATTCTGATTTTATTTCTAAAGTTTACAGTCAGAACTTAGAAGCAAAGAAAGAAAAGGTTCAGACCCTTCACATTGTAGCTACTGAACCAATCATAAAGGCTAGAAACTACAGTTCTTACTTTCAATTGTTACCTGTAACATCTTGGATTCTTTGCTTTATTCACAACTGTAGGAAACACAAAAAGTTAGTGGGTGAGTTACATGCCAAGAACTAAATCAAGCTCGTATTTATTGGATACAGACTGTTCAGAAAGAATCCTTTCCTTCGGAATATGAAGCTCTGTTGACAGGAAAATCACTCCCTAAGAAATTAAGGATAAAAAAATTTAACCCTTTTTTCAAGAACAGTGTTATACTTATGGTGGTCGACTACAATTTTCTGATTCATCGCATGCTGAAAAACATCCCATATTATTGGAAGGTTCTCATCATTTTACAAGCCTACTGATATGGCAAACACATTTACGAATGCATCATCTCGGTGTTTGGATTGTACTTTCTCAGCTTCATTCAGATTATTGGATATTAAGAGTAAGGCAAGCCATTAAAAACGTGATAAAGACTTGCCTTCCGTGTAAAGTACTGAAACAAAAGAGAAGTGAACAGATAGAAGCTCCATTACCAGCTGAGTGAATTCATCTCCTTTCGAAACTATTGGAATTGATTTTGCTGGACCGCTCTACATAAAAAATAATAACTCTCTTAAAAAGCTTACATTGTCATCTTTACATGTGCTACAACTCGAGCTATCCACTTAGAATTAGTTTCCAATTCTGACGTCTTTCTACTTGCATTACAACGTTTTGTCTCTAGATGTTTACTTCCTCATACAAGGTACACTGTAATGTCACAACTTTCTGTGCTGCGGGCAAAGAGCTGAAATTATTCTGGGATACTATACCCTCTGCCAAGGCACAACAATTCTATGCCCACCACAACATCAAAGCGATGCCTTCGGAAAACATTAGATAAGGCTCTTTTGGATGATGCTGGTGTGATCACTGTAGTATGTGATATTGAAGCCGCTCTTAACAGTAGACCGATTGTCCACGAATACAGAATAAAAGATGACTCTGAGGAAGCTTTAACACCCTCGCACTTCCTCATAGGACTACTATTCCTTCGAGCCCCATAAATCCTGAAACAAATTTAAATCGTATGTGGAAGAATCATCAACATTTGATGGACTCCTTGTGGAAAAGATGGCAAAAGGAATATCTGATGGACTTGTGTACATTTCATCAAGTGCGGAATGCATCTGAAACAAATAAAATCTGGAAAGGGGACATTGTCCTACTATAAGAAGATGTTAGACCTCACCCCACCTGGAAAAAGATCTGTGTTGAGGAGCTAATCCTTGGTTGCGACAAGAAAGTCCGTACTTGTGTTCTGCACACCAATGGACATACTATTACCCAACCTGTGCAGCTGGTCATCCCCCTGGAGGTTGACCAGAGTGGGGAGGATGTTGTGGCAAAGCCAGCAAACTATTAAAAAATAACATTACCTTTTTGTGAATGGCATCACTTACCTTATTTGTATTCATAAATGTTTTTGCTTGTTCTATATTTTTATGTTAGGAAATAAATAGGCATAAAATACTATCTCCTAATAGGTATTATCTAAGTTATAAGATCCTGGCATAAAAAGGCACCATTTGGCATTTCATATGAAAACAAATGAATGTTGTCAATGCAGTTCGAAAAATTGCAAAGGGATTTAAGTTTTGATATGCCATATCCATAATTTATATTTATTTGTATAAAGAACTATTGGTCTTTTAAACTTCTGCCTGAATGATTAGCACAAGTTTGTGACATCTCTGCCAACTTTCATGTTCAGCAAGATTTCATAATCAGATAATGTACTTTCATGTTGTAGAGTCATTAAGTCATATTGATGCAGGAATGTGGAAAATGTGCAGATGCCCTCACCAGTATTCGAACTCCAGACCTCCCAAATATGCGTCAAGTGTGCTTCCAGTTACACCATTAAGCCATGCAGAAAGGAGGGAAAAAATGTCTTATGTACTGCTTCTTTTAAAGGACAACTGGGTATTAAGGGACCCAGTTGCTAAATCCGGTGATGATGAATTATCATCTACCACCTTTTTGTTTGGGCTTTTCTTGTAGAATTGTTTGAATTTTTTCAATGTCAGGAAACTGAAAAAAGTACTATGCCCTTGCCAGGATACGAACTCCGAGCTTCCGAATGTACATCTAGCGTACACCAGGAAGGCATGCAGAAAGGAGAGAAAAAATACCTTATAATGCTTAAGGCGTATGAAATACATTAGCTTTCATGTCTGAAATGTAACAGAATTTTAATTAATGAATAATTAATAACAAATAATTTTATTTATAAATGAATTAGAAATTTGATATTCGAGTTGGTAACTAAGATAATTATTTTCATAATTTTAGATCAGAAATTTCTTCCATTCATTTGACTCTTCTATCATGAATTCCAACTTTTATATACTCAACTATCTAGAATTTGTATCCGGAATTTGGCATTTCCTAAGCTTTTCATATAGGCAAGCTTTTACTGCAGCTAGTTACAGAAATCATTTACTAAGTGAACTGGAAATTGCAATTCAGTTAAGGCTAAATCTCATTAAGTAACAATAACAATTATTCATTTGGGCTCTTGAAGCCGTCACGCATGAGTCTGATATAGCATGGGCTCGGGGAGAATTGGCTGTCAAGACCAGTGAGGAACATATTTCATCATATCTTCACATTCCACTTTAGCTGCTTTCAAGTCTTAAGTGTTGCCACATTCAGATTCGAAATTCCATTTATGAAGCATTCCATTCCATTTATGAAACAGGCCCATATATAAATAAAATATGCGGCCACAAATACAAAACAAATAAATATATAACTAAATAAATCATTGCACAATGTTACATTGAAGTGATAAGGATTTAAAATATTTACAGCTATGTAGAGTATCACATATTATTTTTTAACTAAAAATTTTAAGTAATGCTTTAACCTATTCTTAGAATTGGAAAAAATCAGCAGGTTTGTACAGTTCTTAAAGTACTTAAAAGACCATAGGGTTTTTTTTTTTTTTGAAATGATTTTTGGTCTTTAAAAGTCTTTAATTTTGTTCAAAACTGTCAACTTGTCTATCAAAGATTTTGTTCAAACTGTCCTTAATTTTACTCAGCTACATTTCTGTCTGTTTTTTTACAACTGCCATTTTGAGCGTGAATTAACATTTTGGAAGAGTATTTTTTACCAGTTTGATGAGTTAATGTTTGAATTCTTTCCTACTTCTTAACATAAATGGTGGATACTTCAGTTTTAGTCACAAAGCCTTACCTTAACTGAAACAAAAATTTTGAAATAATTTCTATTTTGCAGAAGAGGAATTCATAAAAAAATTAGATCAAAAACAACTTTTCTCTTTTTGAGATGTGAGTTCTTTTATTATTTGGTGCTAATTTTGACAACTTGTCAACATTTTGAGAATTTCAAGACCAGTTTGTATACAAAATTTTTTATTCTGAGATTTGCAAATTTTTTGACAATTCATGACAAACACTGATAAATATCATAAAAATAATGATAATATATCATTTAAGAAATAACATTAAAATAAAATATTTTTATTTTCCCTTGTCATATTATAAGGGGACATTACTCTCCATTTTGATGTCTTGGAATATTTTCAGTCTGAAAAATAAGCATAATAAATGCTACAAAGTGCAGCTTTAAAAAAACAGCAAAAGAAAAGAAGCTATAGTAATTATTTTTTAATTAATTTCATTTATCTCCTTGTATATTTTTTTATGTTAAGTTTTTTTCTTGTGTAATTATCCGAGAGTAATCAAATGTGTATCAGTATTCTCTGTAAAATTACCTTTGCAACTTTCTTCTCTGATTTTTTTTTTTTTTTTTTCTGCTCCTCGAGAAATTCAAAAATCTGGCCTTTTGCTTTTACAAAATTGGTAGGGATAATTTTTCTTCTTGCATCTCGGAAGGTTCGTAAAAGGCAAAATTTATAAAAAAATGTCTTCATGGCATTAATGGACATATTTTGTAGGAAATTTGCGATGTATTTCTTATCTTTTAGAGAATTTTTGGAAGAATTTTGGCAATTTCAAGATCAGTTTTTATATTTTTTGTTCAACTGATATGCAAAATTTTAATTATTTTTTACACATTATTTTACTCATCTTGCATTGATAAGAAAAGAAGTATAGTAATTATTTTAAAATTAATTTCATTTACCTCCTTGTATATTTTTTATGTTAAGTTTCTTTCATTGTAATTGTCTGAGAGTAATCAAATGTGCATCAGTATTCTCTGTAAAATTGCCTTTGCATCTTTCTTCTCTGAATTATTTTTTTAAGTCCAAAGGGCCTGTGTCCTTGAGGATTATTGTTTTTGTTTTGCGATTCCTCATAAACATTAAATGTCGCTTCACTTTTCAAACTGTTGCCACCAAAAATTGCAGCCCTGTATTATATTTAAAGAAATTAAATAATGAAGAATGTTCATAAATGTATGTATGTTTCTCGCATTGTGATAAAACGATGGTACCTAGAGCCATCGAATTTTTAATGATGTAATCCTGCTGCGAATATGGGCATCTGGAAGCCCAGATTTGAAATTTGGAATTTGTTTTATTATTGATTTCATATTTTGTAAAACTTTAATGAATTTTTGATTAACAAACTCAAGGATTTCAAAGCGACCAATGGCAAAGTTGTACAGAAAAACATTTTTATTTCCAGCGCTTGAGACTATGTATAGAAAATTCTAAACATATACTCAGTTTAAAATTATTTTGCGATATTGTTTTTTAACTGAATTTTATAGTTTAAGTGCGAAGAACATGATACTTAATAAATAAAGGTAACACACAAAATGTTAAAAAAAAAGCCCTTTTGGATGTAATTTAAAATCTGAAACATTTCAGATTTTCTCCCCCCCCCAAAAAAAATCTTTCAGCCTTTTGCTTTAACAAAATTGGTAGGGATAATTTTTCTTCTAGATTTTAGATCTTACATCTCGGAAGGTTCGATTTAAAGGCAAAATTTATAGACCTGCAATTTCAGAAATACGATGAAATAAAAAAATGTTTACATGGTATTAATATACGTGTTTTACAGGAAATTTGTGATGTATTTCATATCTTTTAGAGAATTTTTGGAAGAACTTCGGCAATTTCAAGATCAGTTTTTATATTTTTTATTCAACTGATTTGAGAAATTTTGATTATTTTTTTACTCATTGTTTTACTGATCTTGCATTGATAAATATAAAAATGATGATAATATATTAAAATTATATTTAGAAAATAATGTTAAATTAAAAAAATTTTGTTTTGTTCCATGATTTAAACTGACATTACTTTCCATTTTGGTGACTTAGGAATATTTTGATTCTGAAAAATAAACTATAACTGCCTAAAGCACCAATTTCTGAAATATTTCTTACAAAAAATGCTGCTGTAATTATATAAAACTTAATTTAATTTGTCTTCTTTTATATTTTTAGATGGAAAGAGTTTTTTTTCATGTAATTGCTTTAGAATGTTTAAATGTGTGTCAGTTTCCCCTTGAAAATTCACTTTAAATTTCCCTTTCCTGAATTTTTTTTCCGAAATCTTCTGTCTTTCTGTTCTTACAGAGTTAAGAGGGATAATTTTTATTTTAGGTGTTAGACTTTGCACCTAGGATGGTCTAAAGGCAAGATTTACAGTTTATTATTTTGAAGTCCGAGATTTATAGACCTGCAACTTCCAGAAAAATGTGACAAAATGAAAAGTGTTTTCGTGGTATTAGCATGCAATGGACATGTTTTATAAGAAATTCCTAATAAAGCAAAGAAATAGAAAATTGATGATTAATTAAAAGATTTATCATTATATGTCTCAGAGTACCACACATGCCTTAGTACTGGCCCTAAATTATAAAACTTTTGTCTTAAAATTTTGTTGCTCAGTGTTTCATTAAATTCTAAAAATTCTGCCACACTGGCTCTGGCCTTACCTTATATTATTTCATGTTAATTGTAAATACTCATATTATGAAAGAAATAAAATTAAGTTTCTTCTGTGCCTTTTACTACAGGTAATGAGATTTAAAGTAATGCAAAACAACCTATCATTTCTGGTGCTTCAGGGGCTTACTGGAACTTTTTTTAAATACTGCTTATTAACTGGGTTACAACTTCAGAAAATTTACACAAAACTGTTGCACTAACTGGGTCGGAAAAGTGCAGTTAACTTTCAGCTAAACCAACAATGGGTGTTCATGTCTATTCTGATCAGCGGCTTTCTATCTTTATGTAAGCAGCTGCATTGGCAACAGCCAGACTTCTGTTATGAGTCATGCTAATTATTATTTTACTTCACAATTATATTCTGTCTCTTGACATAAAATTTGCATATACCTCCAAATTGAGCGAGCACATGATGAAATGAGGTATCTGAGAAAGAATCAGTATATAAAATGTAAATAAAAAACCACTAATCCTATTAAAAATATAAAGGTAAAATGTAAATGTTTCAAGAAATTTTATAATTTAATGCTAATTACTTGAAAGAATTTTTGAAGTTAATTTTATTTTTGAATATGTTTTATAATTAAGTTAAATATTACATTGTGTTTAATAATAATGTAGCGTACTTACAGATTAATTTATTCTTACAAACTGCATAGTTCGGGTGTAGGTCATTGCTTTAGTTAATACAGTTCCTGTTTGCTAAATTAAGGACATACAGCACAGTAAATAGCTGGAAATGGCTGAAAATGGAAGAAATGTCCCTAATCTTTTTATTAACAGTCCTTAGAAACACTTAATTTCCACGTGCAGAAATCTGTGGAAAGTCAGATATTTTCTAGTTTTGAAGTTTGACAATTTTAGTAAAATGCATGTTAAGCAGGAAAGTACTTGTTACAGTTTAATTTTTTCCATTCAGAGGAGGATGCATTTTGATGATAATGATAATAATAAAGGTTTTAATTTTTTGTAATACTTGGGATTTATGCTTTCATTGTGAATTTCTTGGTAACTATCATAATTAGAAAAATATTTAACATTCAGTGTGGACAAATAATATTCAAACTCAGGATCTGAGCAGAAGTCATGTTTAGCTTTTTATTTTTGGAGCAATTTGCATTTAAATGCAAAAACTATATTAACCCATTTCTTATGGTCATGGGCTAAAAGGAATTTTGGGGCTGGCTACAGTAAATAGCAACAAATTAAAAAAAAAAAAAAATATCTGTCTCTCCTACCTCCCCCCCCCCCAAAAAAAAGCTACCCCCCCCCCCAAAAAAAAGCTTGGAAAATCAGTTGAGTAGTTGCTGAGACATTTCAAAGCTATATATAAAAAAAGAGCTTCTGTTGCTTTGGGAGTGAGTTTTGAATTGGTATTAGTTCTTTAAATTCACTTTATAACCTTGAATTCTTATTAGCCCAAAGTACTTTTAAAAACATTTGGTAGTTTGCACCAAGAAAATAATTTGAATAACATAGTACACTTCATTCCTTGAGAAAACTTTACAGTGTCACTTAAAACTTTCTTTATAGTTACATGATCTTGTAGCATTCATTATTTTAATTAACCAAGTTATTTTTAGTTTGAACTTTCCTATCGATATCTCAAAGTTTCAGTTGTTGCCCGAATTTAGCGCGAGCACAATATTTATGCAAATCGCATATATCTGATAGCAGTTTAAAAGGCAGGAGTTAATGAGGAGAAGAGACAGAGTCTTGGATTTATCGCCGTAAGGCTGTGTGCGCAAAGATTTCCTCTGTCTAGTGAAAGTTAGAAAAGTTCGCTTTCATAGGCAATTGCAAATTACTAGTTCTTGCTAGTGAAATTCACATTATTGCATTTCACTGAGAGTTAGGCTTCCCTCGCCGTCCTACTTAGGGTTAAGTTTAGGTATTTGAATTTGTTGACACACTTTATTTCATATTATTTTAGTTCAGCCCAAGTAGTGGCTTACTCTCAAATTGGAGAATTATAAGTAGTGGCTTACTCTCAAATTGGAGAATTGTAATTATTTGAATTAAAGGGTCCTTTTAAACCCTCCTTCTCACTTTGTAGTTCTTCAACACTAAAGGACATAGCCTAGATTTGCTCACTGTCCTCCACATAGGGTTTCACAGTGTATGTTTAGCAAGAAGATTAAGAGATTGAAGCAGAAACCTTATAATCTGAGGTTTCCAAGGACATAATCATATATTAAGTGTATTTTATGCACCCGTTTTCAGTATAGTTCAGTATAGTCTAGAAATTTGGTTTTTGTATTATTTCTGTTGTTTATGGGTTTAAAAATCCATTTTTTATTTTGTCATCATTAATTTTAGGGAATTTGATCCCGAAATTAGGTTGCTTTCCTTGATCATCACTTTCATAAATATCAATGTGCAGTAAAAAGAGATTTGTAGCTTGAGAGTTTACAAATATCTAAACGTGGTTTCTAGATATAAAGATGTATTCTTATGACAGAATTTACAGTTTAACATCAGATAAATGAAGAAGGTCATGAAATATTATTACGCATTTTGTATGTAGATAGATAATTATATGTGAAATTGTAGTATTTTTTTATGTAGTGTAGTAACATGAAAAAGTTGAGAGAAACAATGTTCTGCCAGAAAAATAAGAATACAGGTGCAAGTCACCTTTAAGTAATGCCTATCTCATTAATTTGTATCTCGAGTAATATCTGTCTTGTTATTTTGTATCTTGTTAATCAAGTAAATGGCTATCTTGTTAATTTGGGGAGAAATCGCTGAAAGTGGAATTGAGTAACTGTAATTGATGCTCTGTAATTTGGCCCTCATATGCCTTCCAGTAATTTCCAGAAGTACTAGAAATTTCTCAGCGACCAGCGTACTAGAAATTTCTCAACTAATGCTGTCTTTGGCCTTATATAATTTTCTCAGCGAAAACTATATAAGGCCAAAGACAGCATTAGTTGCTCAGTCGTTCGTTCAGAGCAATTTTGTAGTATTGAGATATCCATGAGAGCTTCATCTTTTAGATTCGTTTTGCATTCTGCTGTATTTAACATTCCTAGTAATTTGAAGTGTAACTGCTGATCTTGTTCTGTGATACTTGAAGAGCTTTTTGGGGAAAGTTCCAGAACTGTGAAGTGTTTCTTTGAATAAGATAACTTTTATCAAGCTATTATCAGTTCTGTGTCAATCTATTATAAACCCATACATAAGCATCATTTATGAATGATTATTATGATTTCATTTATGAAAAACTTTGTGATTCAAGATATATATGTAAGACAAAAAATGTGTAATTATAAATTATAATTTAAATTAGCAATACCTCTTAATGCTTAATGTTAATTTGTTTATTTCCCCTCTCTATTCTAAAAATAGTAATAATTTTTTATGTTATTTTGGTACCAGTCCATGTCATATGACTATCGGATAACGCTGATGATGTAAATGGAACTAAAACTAAATCAGTCAATAATAATTTTATAGCAGTATTAAATATCCAATTAAATACATTTAGAACCAAAACTAACTTATTCTGTATCAAGATTTCATCCTAAACACAAATGACTTGGTTTCTGCACTTCGGCCCAGCTAGATACTGCTGTTTTCTTAAGCTACCAAAAATGTAAATGTTTTCAAATATGCACCAGTACTCTGCCAACTTGTTTGTGGCAGCAACATGTTTTTCAAAATAAAGATGAATATTTAATCTACCTCTGCTGCCAAGTTGCTCTTCATAATGGGTCAACATTCTACACCATCAAATTTATCAAATATAATTACAGCTAAGTTTTCTTCATTACACTCACACAATCTATCTATATATATATATAAGCAAAATACCAGTGACTTTTCACAAGATCTCCGAAACTATACACCATATGGACTTGAAATTTTGCATAGTTACTCATTCCACGATGTAGATGTGCACTATGAACGGATTTTATGTAAATCCTTTTACGTTAATTTTATGTAATTTACATGATTTTACGTAAATCTTTAAGTGTTTGCAGTTTCTGGTTAGAGTTTGCTTTGAGATGACTATCAATAAAACACAAGATCAGAGTTTAAAATTTGCTGACGTAGATTTACAAACTGACTGTTTTTCTCATGGTCAGTTTTGTGTGACGTGTTCCAAGAGTAAGGTCACCTGAGGATCTCATCATTTTTCAACCAGAAAAACGTACGAAGAAAGTTGTCTACAGAGAAGTTTCATAAATTTAAGTATATTATTTTATAGTTTTATGTATATATGTAACTATTATCATAAGTTTTATGAAAATAAATGTTATTATTAAACGAAATAAATTATTGTGATGGAAAATAAAACTATTGTTGTTATTTATAAAAATTGCCATGCGTAAAAAATTAAAGACAAATCATTATAATTGATTAAAAAAATTGATTTAATAAATTAAAAAAGTGAGAAAGTCAGAAATGTGTCAAATTTTAAATTACGTCCAAAGGGTCGTTTTTTTTAACATTTTGTGTTACCTTTACTTATTAATATCATGTTCTTCGCACTTAAACCATAAAATTCAGTTAAAGAACAGTATCACAAAATAATTTTAAACTGAGCATATCTTTAGAATTTCCTATACGCAGTCTCGCACGCTGGAGATCAAATGTTTTTTCTGTACAATGTTGCCATTGCTCGCTTTGAAATCCTTTTGAGTTTTTGTTAATCAAAAATTCGTTAAAGTTTTACAAAATATGAAATCGATAATAAAACAAATTTCAAATTTGCACTTCCAGATGCCCATATTCACAGCAGGATTACATCATTCAAAATTCGATGCCTGTAGGTACAGTCGTTTTGTCACAATGCGAGAAACATACATAGATTTATGCACATTCTTCATTATTTAATTTCTTTAAATATAGTACAGGGTTGCAGTATTTGATGGCAACAGTTTGAAAAGTGAACCAACATTTAATGTTTCCAATGCAAAATTGCAAAACGAAAACAATAGTACCTCAGGGACGAAGCCCCTTTGGACTAAAAAATGAACAAATATTTAAAAAATTCTCAAAATATGTCCTTTGTTTTATGTTGGCAATTTTTCATGGATCCCACCACGTTAAGTAACGAGGACACATCCCAATACACAGTACCTCATGGGTGATGTGGAAATCTGTGTTTGACAGTCTCACTGATTGGCACTATATTTCCCAACTTTAAAAAATTTACATTCTTTATTAATTCAATTTCATTATTAATTATTTATTATTAATTAGACATTTTGTCTCTATAAGAAGTCTGGGTTCACATTCAAATAGATAGTGTGCCTAGCAAAGCGATGATTTTATGCCACAACAGTCGGGAATAGTAAGAAACAATTTAAATCACTCGTCAAGAATTTTAGATTACTTCCGACTGCTTTTTTTTAAGGTTCAATTCATTATAGAAAAAAGAAACAAGCACTGGTGTCGACAACTTAAAAGGCATCACATGAGGGTTTCAGAAGGGGACAGAATTGAATGAATTATATTATTTTATTATTGCATCTTTAATAATGACGCAAAACAAAATGTTATCCTTGAAGGAATATTGGTATAAAGATAAGATTCTCTAAAGCAGTATTTTCAGTGAAATTAAGCAGAGATTGCAGCTTTTCATTATTGAAAATGTTACATGTCTAAAATGAATGAATATGAATGCCGCAGTATCAGCTAATATATATATATATTGTTTCTAATTGGTATCTTAACATACATTGTTATTGGATTTTCTTTATGTTTCTTTCATATTTCACAAGTATTTAAAATATAATTTCTGTTTAAATTACAAGCTTTTACGTAGTAGAATATGTAACCATTTATTGTGTATTATGCTTTGATTCTTTATTGTTAATCTTAACAACCTTTTTTTAGTCCAAAGGGGCTTTGTCCATGAAGGACTATTATTTTTGTTTTGCTATGTTGCATTGAATCACTCTTAATGTCCCTTGCATTTTTCAAATTGTTGCCACCAAATATTATCACCCTGTATTATATTTGAAGAAAGTAAATAATGAAGAATCTGCATAAATGCATGTATGTTTCTCACATTGTGACAAAACAATGATACCTGGAGCCATCAAATTTTGAATGACGTAATCCTACTGCGAATGTGGGCATCTGGAAGCCCAAATTTGAAATTTAGAATTTGTTGTATTATCGATTTCATATTTTGTAAAACTTTAACGAATTTTTGATTAACAAACTCAAGGATTTCAAAGCGACCAATGGCAATGTTGTACAAAAAAAAACATTTTTATCTCCAGTGCATGAGACTGTGTATTGGAAATTCTAAAGATATGCTCAATTTAGTATTTTGTGATATTGCTCTTGAACTGAATTTTATGGTTGTAAGTGCAAAGAACATGATATTTAATAAATAAAGGTAACATACAAAATGTTAAAAAAAATGCCCTTTTGGGCATAATTTAAAATTTGAAACCTTTCAAATTTTCTTTTTAGTTTTAGTTTTTTTTTTTTTTTTTTTTTTGTGAATAAAACGTTTTAATAACGTTTTAATTTCTTTGCAGTGTGCTTCCATGGCTTCTTTGCAATATCCTATGAATCTCCGAAAGCATAGAAAAATTGTATATCCTTCAGAAGTAAGCATACCAAGATAATTGTTATGTTCTTTTATTTTTCTGTCATCGAATTTTAAAAGATATAGTAATCAAGGATAGCTCTAAATATAGGTAAGATTGATAAATATCCAAGGCACCAATATTCAGGGGGGATAGCAAAATTGTTTCACCAATAACAGTTAAATAAATGTATATTACTGTAGGATAAGCAAAAATTCAGGAGTTTAGTATTCACAATTTTGCTATGTCTGATGATCTGGTGTGCATAAAAATTACTTTAAGATTTTAGATATCAAAATGAAAATGGCTTTAGACAGCTGTTGATATGGCATCAGTTAACCATTAGGCTTTTTGTTATCAGAAATCAAGTACTGTATTCTCAGAATTTTTCAGTTTTTTCAAATAATGCTATAATGCTTGTACAGATTAACTTTGCTTATTTACTCTGTAAATGAAGCTTAGTCCATAGTTGTGTTATGCAACTATGAAAATTAAATTTTCCTGGTTATAATACACTGCTAAAATAAAACTGTTTGTATGTATTAAGGAAGCCAAAAGTGAACTAGTTTAAAAAGAACCCATTGGTGTCAAACAATATGATGAGTGATAAGGGAGAATGTTTAGCTAATATTAGTCAGTCTGAGGTTGCTAAAGCATTAAGAACATAACTGAAATTTAAAGAGTGTAATAACCAAATAGCAGTCGAAGGTAATGAATCTTCAAATTCTCCTTAGTGGTGTTTTGACAAGAAGGTGGTCTATTAAACTCTGTTATATATTCAGTAACTTACACAACTGAATAGATTAAAAATAATCATATTTTGCATATTCTATAATTTTATCATATGTTTCAATAATTAAATGCAGAGTAGAATCTCTCATAATTGGCATAATTCTTCATATGATTTTCTGGTTAAACTGAGTATATATTTCTTGAACTTTCCTCTTCATGTTTTGCTATACCATTTGTAGAATGCATGCAATCTGTTATTTTTCGATCTGATGGCCACAATGAAATAAATAATATCGGAAATCACACAGATTATTTAAACTTAAAACACATGTGATTTTGTATTTCAGTGGAACAAAGCTAAAAAATATTCTAAAATTACCATATATTTATTATCACATGAAATTCATGAATTTCTTATTGTGAGGATGTATTACTTTGAATGTTTGCTTGCTTATAAGATTGTCACTGGGGTTTAAAAAATTCATTGCGTATATGATGAAATTTCATAATATCATGTTCCATGTGCTGACAGAAATAAACATTGCTCAGGAAATCTTAAGAAAATCTGAAGTCTTTCTTCAGCTTTCTTTTATATAAAGTTTTTTTTTTATGTTAGTCTGTCACTTTTATATATTAATTACCTAACTAAATAAAGAGTGATCTATCCCTTCAGATATCTGCCGGAGTAGCTGTGACAAGTTTGGTGAGAATTTTGCCAATTTTCGTGGTTAATGAAAATTCACAATGCAATATGATATTTTACTTCAGTTATGTCTCAAATGTTCTCTTTTCTATCAAAATCTCACATGATTTAAATGTAGGCATATGATATTTAAGTTGACAACAAATAAAATGACTCATTTTATAATCTTAGACTGGAAATTTTCCATTCATTTAGCTTTTCTACCCTGAATTGTATTTTGCCTATGCTCAATTATCTTTAATTCTAGCATACATGTAATTCGACATTTCCCGAGCTCTCGGGATAGTTGAGCTTGTACTGTTACTTGTATATCAAAAGTTTCTAGTGACTCATTGTTTAAATTTTCACGATAAGTAGTAGTTTGAGCTATTGATGAGAGTTAAAAACATTGTTGATATTCTGCTGAATATTATCAATCTGCAGTCCTTTTAGAACTTAGGTGAATACTTAAAACTCCAGCTGCTAAATAGCCATGTCTTCTATGAACAAGCAAGGTCCTGACATCTTTCTAGTCTCTACAGTCCTTGCCCTTTGAACAACATGATATTTTAATAGTGCATCAGAGAATAGTTGTGTTGTGAAATATATTTGTGAGCCACATTGATTTTGGGCAGCATTTTTTAGGTTACCTGCCGTGAACCCTTGAGTATTGAGGAATATATATGTAAGTTCCGAAGAACTCGGCATAAATAAGCTCTAGTGAACTGAGGTGAGTATAAGTAGAAAGAAGTAGAGTTTCAAAGCAACAGTTTGCGATAGGTATGTTATCACTAGTGTGTGACAGTTTACTAGGTATCAGCAGTTCCATCTGTTTGGAAGTACTGCTAGTGTTAAACAATGGATATTTTTGCTTTGTGGATAAGTTAATCCCTTAAGTAGACTGTTTGTAGCATTCTCTAAGCATTAAATATGCTGATTTTTTTCCCTCGCCTGTGGGTGAATGAGAATCTCACAGTTTTTTTTCCCTTCCACTAATATTACATTTTTCTATGATTGATACATTAAATAACAAGATTTCAAAATAAGTAAAACTGATAAACATGTTTACTAAATTTCTGATCATTTTGAGATTTTTGAGATAGTCCATTGATAGCACAATATATCTGAATGTTTTCATGGTGTATTTATAAAGTAAAGGAAATATATTGAGAATACAAATAAATTTCTGCCATTTGTCAAAAAATGGCACCACCAGTAAGTTATGACTCAAATTATCTGACGTAAAACGTAGTATTGTAAGACAGGACATCCTGTAACAACATAACCTTGAAATAGTAGGGATTTTATGTCAGCATCATATATTTTTTCTTCAGAAATATTGAGGTTTGAGCTGCATGTGCGCCATTTGTGAGAATTTTTGATTTACTTTTTTACTTTGAAGAAATCTGCAGCAGAGCTGCATTAATTTTTTGTAGATGCATATGGTGAGGCTGCTTTAAGTGAGAGATGTTGTTGTGATTAGTTTCAAAAGTTTAAGAACGGTGAATTTGACGTTGAAGACAAAGAATGTAGCAGAAGTATGGAAGTGTACGAAGACACAGTATTGGAACCATTATTGGATGAAGATTTTTGCCAAATGCAAGTAGAAAGTTTAAGAATGGTGAATTTGATGTTGAAGAGAAAGAATATAGCGGAAGGATGGATGTATACGAAGACATGGTATTGGAATCATTGTTGGATGAAGATTCGTGCCAAATGCAAGTAGAACTGGTACTGACTCAGCAAGCAATTTTACATCATTTAAAATCATTGGAAATTATTCAAAGCAATTTGGGTTCCATATGAACTGAAGCTAAGAAATGTTGAAAGACAATTTTTTATATGTGAAATGCTACTTGCAGGGCATAAATGAAAGTGTTTTTTTAATGGTATAGTCACTGGTGATGAAAAACAGATTGACTACAATAACCCAAAGAAGAAGTAATCATGGGGATTGCCTGCATGCTTCAACATCAACAGCCAAGCCAAATGTTCAGGGAAAAAAATCATACTGTGTCTATGGTACGATCAACTTACAATTATGTATTTTGAGTTGCTGAAACCAAACAAAAGCATTACTAAGGCTCTCTACTGAACACAACTGATGTGACTGAGCCAAGCATTCAAAGAAAAATGCACCCACTACTAATCCAGACACAACAAAATCATTCTACTGTATGACCATACTTATCCATGTGTTGCATCCCAGTCAAAACCTACTCGGAAACACTCATATGAGAAGTTTTCCCCTGTTGCTGTAGTCACCAGACATTTCTCCTTCTGATTACTGCTTGTTTCAACTGATGTCACATGACCTGTTAGTAGAGTAAAATGAGAGTTCTGGATCGGGAGCTGGAGTTGAGGGAGCTCCCGAGAAGGAATGGTCAGCCGCGGGAGGGAGGCTTATCTGAAACTCGAGATAGGAGAGCCTTATCTGTCAGTGCATATGGGGAAAGTTGTTGATACATCAGAATGAAGAGAACTTGTTTCTAGTTATTTTCTTTAGAATATGCTTGGTACTTATACATTCTTTATGAAATAAAAGGAATTCATAAAACTATTTTTTTAAAGCAAAATTTTTAACTGTGAGTTAAAGATGAATTTAAACCAATGCTTTCTTTCGTATAGATTCAGAAATTAAAACTTTGTTTAAAATAATAATATTTTTGACAACCCTTTCAGACTATAATAATTTTTAAGAATATAAAGTAGTTATTTTTGAGCATTATGTGTAATTCATGAATTAAAGTCATAATATTATTCTTATAATTGATTTCATACTTTTGAACTTTAATAATATTTTTCCTTTAAAATTGTTTACCTTAGTTTTAAACGATTTATTTTGCAAACATCAGTTTTATTCATCTTTCATTATTCTAAAGACTTATGTTTTTCGTTATTTATTGCCCATCACTTCCTAAATTTGCTAGTCCTCTTTTAATATTTATTGCTATTCCACATTTTTAATATTCATCTTTGGCTTCTAAATTTATATTATGTTTAAGCCCTTATATTCCCTATTATTTCTTTTAGTTCTTATTTCTTTTCTCTTCGAATCTAATTTTACTTGTATCCGTATTTCACACCAAACTTTATATGATCTTCTTCAAAAAAATACTAGAATTTGATTATTTTTCCAAACTGAAGGCAGAAGTTCGTTTTTTACTACTTTCAGAAACGATTCCACAACATTTTTGCCTCTTATCTTACATAAACTTTAATTCCTTAAATCAGCTGATACATTAATCACTATTAATACGCATTTTCAATACTAGTACAGATTGCCCACCAAATTGGAACTGAACTGTTACACTGCTTTGAGTGAGATATTATATCGTCTCTTACTTCCGTACTTCTAATTCAATGTACATAAACTAATGTATTTTCCTGAAGGTAGAAATTCGTTATAAGGAATTTGCATTTTCACACAATCCATCTATGTAGTTAGAAAATTATAAAAATTACACGAATTAACGTCTTTTATTATCACTATACTATTAATCTAAGTTTTTTTTTTTCTTCTACAATATTGAAAATTTGAAATCTTATAAAATGGGGAATGTACCCCGCTTTTAAGACATACACTCACAAAAATTTATATGATCTGGCATTTAAGTTAGAATTTATACAAATGAGATTGCCACATTATTATTTTATAGTATTATAAATGAAAAATATCCCAAAATGAACATTCATATTTTATACTTTAATGAAAAATGATGCTTTCATTATGCTTGAATATAATTTTTCAAGACATTATTTCTCATGTATTAGATATTTAATTTTTATTTTGGACACTATTTTCTGACCTCTCTCTGAAGCTGTTTTCGCAGAATTATACCCGTTTCACAAATTATGCATTTGATGGATGCCTGATGGTTAGAATAAAACAGACCATATAAAGACTTTCATAAAAAATCTTAATAAAATATTTCCACTAAACTATTCAGTGTTTGAATCAACATATTAATTTTAAAAGAAACAAGTACTAACCATTGTTCAGCGCTGCCTATAAAAATAAATCTAACGTTTGAATATCCCCTCTTTAAATTTGAAATGATACAGCTAACTGATGAGTGAAGTTTTACCCTAAACCGACCTTAGCCATATTTTTAATTATTTCTCCAGTTAAAAAGTGTATTCTAAGTTATACTGAATGACACAATAAACTTCTGTTTCAGAAAACTAAATTGAACATGCATCGTGTATTCAGATTTAAACTAGCTTGAATCTCAAAATAATATAGTTTGCTGTGTTGTTCTCCCTGCTGGACTATAATTTGAATACAAGGGGGTTTTCCCACTTTTTTTTTTGTTATATTCCCCACTGGACTGTAGTAATATACAGGATACTGAAACTGATAGAATAGTATAAAAGAAAATATTTTAATTACATTTAATAGTTACCTCTAACTGAACGTAAATGGTTATTATGATAGACAATTAAAAGTAAAACATATGATCTTATGATTTATTGCCTTAAAGAATTAAAGAGTTTATCTTGGGTTGATATCTGACAAATAACAAAATTTACTTTAAATTCGCACAGTAATAAAAAGTGCATATAAAAATACACATTGAAATTTAATATGTATTTAAGTATTGGAAACAGAATTGTGTAAGGTTCATTTGAGATAAGCTACATTTCGATAGTTTGTTATCCGTGGAAGATAAGAAAACAGGAAATTATGTCAGACACATATGGGTTTTAGAAATCAGTCATGAGCCATAATGGAAACAAAGGATAAACAAAAGTACTGTATTCCGAGGAAATACAAAATAAGAAAAAAAAATTAATTGGAAAATCAGAGTGAAAGTTTAAAATATTTTTATCACAAAATATTCCCAAAATTTTGATTCTGCGATATAGATTTCCAGAAAAGTAAACAAGGATGGCGATTTAGTCTCTGTTATCAAATAAGACTATTTGTAAAATGTTTGGAAATCGCAAGATGTAATGTGTAAGGTGTGTGGAATGTGTTCTCCCAAAATATACAAATCCGCGATATTCGCATTTCTATTCTTTTTGCTTCGGTGTCAGATAAATTCTATATTTCTATATTGCATGTACTGAAAATATGAAGTCCCAGAAGCTGAATTCTAGTGTACATTATACGCATAAAACTTTCACCTGCATTTAAATTTTAGCATGCCCTAGATAAAAAGTGTATGAAACGATAGAAATTATCCATGAACAACTAAGATAAATTTTAAAGAATGAATCTGTTTGAAAAACAGTTTTTCAACTTAAATAATAATTGATATGCGGACTAATTTTCCTCTTGACGTTTCCTTAGAAAATATACAAATCAAGAAATTTTGAGAAAAGTCAGTACAAAGAAAATTACGTTTTAATAAAATACTTTGCGAAAAAAGAAAAAGTAATTTTAGAAGAACTAATCTTAGTAAAATGCTGTTCAACGAAAACAAAATAATAAAATGGAATATTACAGTAGAAACAAAATGTTAAAAATTAACTTATTACCAAAAAGTAGAAATGGGGCATTAGAAATTGTAAAATAAAAATGTGAAAACATGAAAAATAAATTTACACTTGGGAATATTGTTGAAACTGTTCAACAAATATGTGAAAAATATAAGTAAAATGTGAAAATAAATTTACTTGTACAGGAAACTTTAAGGAAACTTGAAGACATCAAATAAAATACTGGATGAAAAAATAAAATGTGAAAATAAATTTGCACTTTAAAATCTTGAAACGTAATTAACAAATTTGAATAAAATTTAGATACTAAAGCAAAATTATTATTATTATTATTCATTTTTAACAAGAAGAAGATTTAGAAAAAATAAGACATTTAAAAACATACTTTTATGAAGCACAGATGGAATGAAAACATATTTTGTTTTGAATAAAACACAAATCTTGCAAAGACTAAAATTCACAGGGGTCAGGAGATGAAATTCGTTCCCTACATGTTCTAAGTACAATTTATTTGCAATTTCTTACCACATCAGTACGAAAATAGTGAAGCGCATTAAGGAGCCATTATTTTAAAATACCTCATTTTACTACAGTGAAACGCATTCTGAAGGGGTCCTGAATATTTTGCACTAATGTAAGTAAACATTTTCTATCGTTCTTTTCACCATTTCTGTCTAAGTGAAAAATCACAAAATGTGTATTATTTGAAGCTCTAGATCCAATTTTAAGAAAGCTACCGTCTGAAACAAAGGGAATTTTAAACAATAGGGAATTTATGTACAGAAAAGTGTATGAAAAATTTAATGTACTGCCCATTTTACTTAATATGCTTATTCAACAATATTGATACTTTATGTATTTATTTTTTTTAATTCATTGCTCCTACAGAGTTATCATTTTCCAGTATCGTAGACATTTAGAGGTATTTTAAATGAATTGACCCTATTTTATAAGAAACAAGATCTTGGAATTTGTGATATATATATATATATATCTATATATATGTT
>KK116259.1:437520-470687 GCA_000611955.2 Stegodyphus mimosarum
AACTATATGTAAGAATAAAACTGAACATTTATGGGTGCTGCTAAGAAATATAACCTAACCCTGAATGAGGAAAAATGCACATTTTTCATAAAATCAAACATTTTTCATGCTTGTAAAATTGTTGGCTACTCTATAACTAATAATATAATAAAACCTGATCCTGACTGATTGAAACCACTGATGGATTTGCCAGTTTCTAAAAATACGTCATCTTTACAGTGATGACTAGGAATACTTGCTCATTACTGACGTTGGATTCCCTGTTTTCCTGAAAAGATTCACCCTCTTTTGATCAAAGGACCTTTCTTTTTAGTAAAGAAGCTGAGAAAGCCTTCAGTTCTTTTAAGTGAGATACAGCCAAAGCTTCTTCAGTTAAGGGGACCAGATGTCCCAATTTTTGGTCCTTGTCCTGATTTTTTACAACTCGTTTTTTGGTCCCAAATTTATAGTTTTTGTCCCAAATTGTCCCAAAAAAATAGTATGAGGACATAAAATTTTAAATGCATATATTTATTTTAAGTAGTGTAGATTGCAAACTGAGAGAGAATCCAAGTGTAAGTTAAGAGATACGCGCCAAACTGGCCACACAAATAGGGGATTCCTCTTCCAGCATTGCTCCCAACATACACAGAATTTTTGCTCACAGCTCACGGTTCAGACTTCCACTTACAGACAGCAGTGCAATTTTTAATAGATGTATTATTTCCATTGTGTTTTGAATTTGTAATGTATACATATATTTTTTAATTATCAACAGGGCATTATGTACGTTAGTATGTGTCATCCCCTGACACATTATTACATGACATCTAAAAATAATTCTCTTTTTACTTGCCGAAATCTCGTTGTAGATATATCCATCTAAAATCATATTTCTTTTGTCACATTTAGATCCTACAATTTTTACTCCATTTTGATTTTGCATAAGGGTTAAAAAAATTTAAAATATCTGCCGAAAAAATGACGTATAATGACGTTTCCTGTTTGGCAATGACATATATTTTTATTTATCAACAGTGCATTATATACATGCTAAAGGTATGTTTAGCTGCAGTTTAATTTAACTTACTATTTATTTATACTGTTGAATTTTTAATAATGGATTCAAAAAAGAAAGTGTACATTTAACGAAGACCTACGAAAGGAATATCTGTTCATTGAAAAAACTATAAGCAATTCCGATGTACAGTCCAATACATGTTTTTCAAAATTTTCAATAGGCCATGGTGGATGTACACATATTAAACTTTATATAAATAGTAATAAACATAAAATGTCAAACTCTGCTGCTGCATCTAGCTTGTCACTAGCTTGCAGGCATCTTGAAAAAAGCTCAGATTTTTAGGTTGTGGAGATATACTAGCCACTTTTTAAATTTAGCTGACGGAAAGCAGCAGCTTTTTTAGTAGTCGATAAATTTGCTGTTGATGTTTATTACCATCTTGAGAAGAGTTCTAAAACAGAAGAAAAATATAAATAATTCCAACATTTGCTTTGCATAATACTGAAATTTGAAACATTTTCAAACATTCATTATGTTGAAATTATTGAAACATTTCATTATGTGCATGCTGGTTATCATAAGCTTGTTTTAAACATTAATTAGCAAAAACAAGCGTATGTAATAATCGCTGTGAATAAAATTATGATGCTCTTTCTTAAAGCTTTTTTTTTAATCCATGGCAGAGCACTTGCCTATTTAGTGTTGGCCATTCATAAGGACAGAAGTGGTATCCACTTTCTTGTGGAGGCACTAATAAGGCAGCCACTGTTGCCTTTTACGAAGGGATGGACAATTACAACAATGCTTTTTCTGGGATACAAACCCAAGCCCTTCGGTACCACAGTAGGCTCCTCTAAACACTATACTGTCTGGCCAGTTCTTAAAGAAAGCAAAACATGCTTCTGTTACAAACAGCTGTATGAAAATGGTTTAAACTGTTATGTTTCTATAAAACATTTCAAATAATAAAAATAATTTTTAATACCTGAGTTATTTTTGCATTAATTGCATAAGAAACTTAGATACATAAAGAAATTTTCTGATATCAGTTAGATTTCTGATATGGATTATTGGTAATTATCGATTACTATATTAAATGTAGTTATAGCTTGCTATTTAATAAAAAGAATTTTTTTAATAAATGTTTAGTGTTTAAAAGTTACTGCTAGTGAAGAAATTCTTCTGAGTTTTTAATTTGGCAGGTTGGCATGTCTGGAGTAAACTGAAAGAAGGAACTCGCTGTTGTAATAGTATTCATTTCTAGTGAAAGTAAACGAAGAAAATAATATTGTTGCTGGACAATGAGTGAAGTTTATGTCGGGAAAAAGTTATTTTTGTTTTAAAAGAGCTTATTTTTATAGTTATCAAAAATTGTTGCCCTTTCAGATATTTATTTATCTACTTGAATTGTTATTATTTTGGCTGTGATTTTCTATAAGTTGTGCCCAAATAAAGTGGGACATGATAAAGTTCTGCAATAATTTATTAGTTTGAATACATGTATACCTACAAACTGGAGAATGATATATAGGTGATATTACTTGAACTGGGATAAGAAATGGCCTGAAGTTTCTTTGCAAGCCACAATATAGGAAAGAAAGCCGTTTCTCTGTGTGTTGTAATGAAGCAGATGCTGGAAGCAAACACCCATTCGCAAAGACTTCTGAACCCGGTGAGCCATTTTGGCGAGATATCCATTTTTTACAAATCTTCCTGTATTGATAATTTTCATGCAAAACAATGTTAATGCTTTCCTTGCTGTAGCAACCTGACTATAATTTTCTTGGTGGTTATTTGATAGTTCTTCACAAGGGAGCCTACTACAGCAATTATACTGTCAATGATGAATAAGTGTGTTTGACCTGATTGTGGCAGGTCAAAACGCACTTACTCATCATAGTCCCATATCCATAATTAAAATTGCTGTATTTGCTGGAAAATTGCACTGTGTGCCTTATACTTACCTTCTTCATTCGACTGCAATGCATTTTCAATCAACAAAAACTGGATTACTGTACAGTGAGTCTGCTTATGACAGAACATCGTTATGTTGCCTATGTCTCATTCGTTTGCTCATCAACATTAACTGCTTTAAGCCAGATTTCTCCTGACATACACTAGCATTCACTGGATATATTTGGAAGTTCTACCTTGCAGAATAACTCCGCTAGAGCCGAAGTCTTAACTTTCATCTGGGTGCCTCTTATATTACTTGTATTCAAAGGTCATTCTAAATGTAATTTATTTGCAGTATAAATTATAGAAAATGCTTTTTTATTTCCCATTTTATACATGACTGGGTCAAAAAGCTGAATTTACTATTTTTGTCTATAAATGTTTTCATTTTGCATTTCTGATTCATTTTTCTATTTTTAATTTTTCATTTGATTAAAGCAGTATCATTGCTACGTATGCAGTATTTAAATTTTATTAAACTATATCTCAATTTTTGTGTTTTAATTATAAAATTTATTTATTTTCTTACTTTCAATTTTTAGTCAAATCTATGTTATTTGAATGGAATGAGTGATCAGCAGTTAGTGAATTATAAAGAAGATATAAATGTAGGTATACACAGATTTTTACAAAAACTTCATTTTCACAAGGAAATTTAATACTTCTGAAATTTTATTGTTGTTTGATATTCAACTGCTCAATTTAATACTTCTACAACAATATAATGAATTGAAGTTCATTGCATGCAATATATTCATTATAGTAATTAATGTACTCTTCTTTGATATATCGATTGTAATTGAGATCTGAAACATAGGCACAGTGGTTCTTCCAATTTAGATCATTAATTAATAGTGGGGAGTTTTTTATTTCGATATCCTTCCAACGGAAAAACCAAACTAAGAAAAATTTTTCTCTTGTTTGGGGAATCACAACATTTATTTTAGACAAATACCTACCATAGTTCCAAATTGATATTTCTTCTTATCCTGCATTTAGTAGGGAGTAGTAACAGAAATTATTTCTTATTTGGTAATATAGAACTTCAGTATTTATTGACTTCAATCTGAAATTTTAACTCACATGTTTTAATTTTTTGTAAATTCAACTACCTTTAAATCATTTCATTAATTTATGATTTAATATTCATTTCATTAGATACATTACTAAAAAATATTTGGCCTAGTGTGGTTTTAAGCATTAAAAGTGCTATGATTCATTGTGTAAAACAGTATTTCCCAAATTATGTTCTGGAAAACGCCGTTGTTCTGCAACAGTCACACTGTTTCATGGAAAACTCTCAAGATTAGAGAACAATGAAACATTTTCTGCTTTTATGTATTTAACACAGCTTAAAACAAATATGGAAAGAGATGTAAAGAAAAAAATTAAAGCAAAGCAGTTTAAATTAATTATCCATATAATGTATTTAATAATGTAGCATAACACCATATGGCTTACATTGCCTATGAAATGCAGAAGCTGTTTGCACATTTTTTAGATGACTTTGCTTTGCTATAAAAAAAATCACATGCTTGGAAAATTTTTTATACCTGCAACTATATTTTTTAAAGTTTAAATTATTGTCTGCTAATTGACAATTTTGTTTTCATGCCAAATGGTACTTTAAAGCATGAAATACTGTGTCTATACTCTTTTTGAAGAAAGTTATTGGTATATAGTTATTAAAAAATTCTGTAAAAGCCACGATTTTTCGGTACCTAAAGCTGTTATAGATAGTATTGTAAGAAGAAAGAGAAAGAAGGAAAAGAACATTAAATTTTTGCTTTTAGAATTTTTTTTTTTCAAAATATACCAAGGAAAAAATGGAATGTTTCAAATGTTGCAAAATTAAGAACTTTAATTTTAAAAGAAAATCTTTGAAGTTAAAGAACAGTTACATAATCATTAAAATGCTCAGTTCAACTGTAAACAAAGTAATTAATGCTGATTTGAATCTTAAAAAACGAAAAAACATAATGACTTTATATTTCTCCGTGATATATAACCAAAAACAAAACACCCTGCAGAATTTTGTATGAGAAACAATTATTCGGACAAAAAAAAAAAAATGTTGTTACAACAAATGACTGTTGGGTAAATGTAAATGACTGTAATAGAAATATATCCACTTATTACCATCAAAGAGAAGAAAAAAAATCTTAGAACATGGTTCAAAGAATCTAAAGAAAGTTTTTCCAAGGAATTTATGATTGCTGTTGATTTTTGATGTAATGATAAATAAAAATTAGAGGGAGTGCAGAAAACCGTTAAGCCCAATTCATACCAACGCATTCAGGCGTAAAGCATTGACCAATCGGAAGCGAGCTCAGAGGTGGCATTTTCCGGATGATCGGAGAATACGTGAGCTGACTTAACTTCAACTTTTCAATGCATGAGTTTCAGGCATCTCGTTTCAAATGTCCAGTTTATACCATGGTTTTTAAATGATCGCACTTTCAAAAATTCGTCTTGATGAAAAACAAAAAAGTCAAATGGACTAATCTTAATAAAAATTTCAGATAATAATAAAAAAATTGCATACGCTAATATAATAAATAGCTTTATAAATTATTTAAAGGCAAATTCTTAAGTTTATTAGAAATAATATTCCTTAATATTCAACCATAAATTATATATGGTTGATATTTTTTACAAAATAATGTAATGCAACAGATTGTTGCGAAAAAATAGTGATGGATTTCGAAATTTCAGATTTTGAATTTTTCTTAAAATATATTTACATCAATTTCAGGTTACTCTTCTTGCTTAGTGGATAAAACATTGGCTTCTTGAGTTAAAGATTTTGGATTGAAGTGTCACCAGGAGTGGTGTTGTAATGGAATTGGTATTTAAAAAAAATATTTACAGAAAATATTATTGCTAGTTTCAGAGTAGCCGAGTTGCTTCCTCAGTTTCCTGAAGGTGAAGTGTGAAAACCATGCTTACGCGCAAGATACCTTAATGCAGAGGTAACATGCTCAAGTAGAAAATTAAGCGTATACTAGGGACTTGTATTGCAGGTTTTGGCCTTGCTTTTTCTTACCTTGGATGGTACGAATAAACCATTTTTTTTAATATCTACCGCAACTTTTTTTTGGGGGGGGGCTAGTTTGTATTTATTTTTCATTTAATTTCATTCATGATACACATAAACCTAATTATCACTCGACATTATGCATATTATTCTTCATTTGACAACGAGCATTTAGTATAATTCATAAGATGATCTGACTACTATGATAGGATTCTATTTTGGCTGACACAAGACTAGCAAAAGCGATAATGGTATTAATGTGAAGTTGCTGCTTCAGTCTAATTAGAAAATTTAGAGAGTTTTGAATTTCAAACGAGTGGTGATGAGTACACCATTCGTTAAAAAAAAAAATTAAGAAAACTGTAATTTATACAGAACAGAAGCTCGCTGGTATGTAACTGATTTTATGGAATAGTTCCGAGCATTTTAATGGTTTCATGTTTGTTTTTCTGAACATGAATGATCCTTTTACGAACAATTTATATATGAAATAAACCAGAGGTTTAATCTTGATGATAATTTTTTCATTAATTTAAAGAACTTTTGCATGGGCATTAGCAAATTTGCTAATTGTGGAATTCAATTTTTAACGTAAATAAAGTAGTATTATATAAAATGAGGTTACTTCAATGAATTTTAGATAAAAGTGACCTTATAAAATAGATAATGGCTGTCATTAATATATGAGTGACTAATTGAAGTAATTACTGTTACATTTAAGGTAAAAAATATGTACATAAGGCAGAAACTAACACATTTTTTTTTTAAATTGCTGTTATTAAGTTAAAAATAACTGATTTTTTTAAGTGTGATATTTAAATTAGTAATGCTGTAAATCCTACCTATATTTAAACAAAATATACTTTTTATTGCATTACTTAAACCATTTAAGGAAAGTTCGTACATTATGCAAAAACATTTACAGTATTCTACCCCATGAAAACTTTACTTTCCAACATACAATCATGAAATTAGGATTTTTTAATTACCATTCAACAAAATTCATAAATAAATTAGATATATACAGCAATCCTTCTCTGGGATATCCTATTCCTGTCTTTCAAACGATTCTTTTGTGCGATATTCGGGGAAAAATTACTGTTCTGCTTTTGAATAAATGAGGCTAGAAATTCATCAAATTAAAGCAAAAGTAATTAAAAGAAATCTCGTTTAATTCAAACGCATTTCTTCAATTAAATTATTTGCATCCCCTTGCTGCAGTCATCTCTCACATATTAATAAAAACCACTGCCTTCGGCTTCTCTTACACAAAGTAAAATAAGTTTTAATTGAGCAGAAATTAAATCCATTTTAATTAAAAAATGTAATCGTAAAAAATCAAAATACCACACAAAAATTTCACTTTTTTCCGCTACAAAGAGCCATCTAGTGCGAGTATATGACAACTGTTAAAGCTAAAGTTGCCGTGCTGGTGTGAACTGACGTACGCGGAAAGCGTTTTTTTCCGTGTTACCGCTTTTCGCTCCAAAGGACTAGTATGAACGCAGCTTTAATGTCAACTCCACATATTATTTGGAACATATTTTATACCCGGTTTTCAAATTTTAATATCTTCTCTTTACCCACACTGCCATTAATCAGTAGAACTGCATCAAGACAAAGCAAACAGCCACAAGTCAAAATCCACTGTTAATTTCTTGGAAAAAATGGAACAAGAAATGGGTATCAAGGCCATTTGAGTTTTTAACAAGCAGATTGTCCAGACTTCGACCTACAGCCCTCAGACTTTGGAAAACTGTTCCAAGGGGAATGGGATGAAATATCTCTTCCGCTACTAGAAAAAGCTTTATTGTCTTGAAAATTATGGTGTAGAAAAATAGTGAAGAATAAGGGTTATTAAATGGAACATTTAAAACACAAACATTTTAGGCAAAATATTTCTGTAAATACAATGAAAATTGTTTAAAAAATATGGAAACAGCTATAGTACATGCAAAATGCTTTTCTGGTAGTGTTTCTTTTCAGTGTTCAGAAGTAAAGAAGTTGTTTATAATGACACTTTATTATTTTAAAAATGTTAGTTTTCTTTGGATTTTTTATCATTTTCATTTCTTTGCAAATTGGTAAGTAAAGATAAAATTTTTACTAATTAGTAAGCATAATATTTTTAATCATCAGAAGTGCTTAAAAAAGTAAGTCTTGCAGTTTTTCATTACATGGAGGAAAGTAAAAACTTTTTCTTATTTTCTTTTTATTAGCTGATCATTTTTCTACATGCAAAAGTCCTTTAAATCAAATGCTCAAAGATATCAGAATCATTGAGGACTAAAATTGTTTTAATTTTTTTAAATATAATTTGTTCCCTTTAATTAATTTTGCTTGCAATTTTTTATAATATTTAAAATTTTAAAAAGTTATATATTTAATATACAAATTGGAAGAAAAGTTTGTTTTGTTTATTTAATATATCTGTATTTCCATTATTATTGATAAAAACCTAAATTGATGTAAATTTTGTTCTTTAAAATTTTAGAACTTAGTGAGTGTTCGGTATTGAGAAAAGTTTGATGTAAAAAGTGCTTTTTTGAAAGTAAAGCATACTTAAGAGAGTTTGAGGATATTAATGACAATCTAAATATTAATGGTGATTACAGTGGTAGGACATGAAAACTGATAGTTGTAAATATGCAGATCTTAAAATCATAAAAGTAAGTTGTAAGATAATGATATGGCTGTCGCTTTTGGATCTATGTGAACATCATGAAGGATACGAAGAAATTTGTTACTTCATCAAAATCGGATCAGTAGTTCCCGAGGTATATCAAATTCTCGCAAAATGATTTTCAGCCAGATATGCCCCGTGTGTGCTACCGTTATACCATGAAGACATGCTGGAAGGAGGGAGAAAATATCTTATAACAATAATGGCATTAATTAACTGAGATATTGTGGATGTATTTTTCGTCATATTCCTAGAGAGCAAAATTGATATCTGCAATTATCGTTAGTGATCTTTTTTAAGACACCCACTTCTGTTGTAGATCAGAAATGTTTGAAACTGTGAGCTGATCTTTTAGAAAAGGATCACTGCTTTAAACTATTAAATGTACTTGTATATTATTTAGCAGTATGAATTTTGATGTAGATCGATGATTTTAGTGCAGTTATGTGTGAAATTGTTGTATTTTTCTGTATAATGTAACATGAAAATCTAGAGAGATGATACTCAGTTGGAAAAAAAAATAAAGGGGCAAATCTACTTAGTGTTGAGTAAATGGCTATCTCACCGTATGAGCGACATATCACCAAGCAGGCAACAACTTTGGCAACTAAGTTTTGTCGCCATAATCTGCGATAAGTCGCCAAACTTAGCAATCATTTGGCGACATTTTTGTCCAGTCCCTGCATTACCATAATAAGTATTGTAATTGATGCTCTGTGTAATTGCAACCCTATTCAGCTCTCATATGCCTTCCAGTAATTTAAAAAACAGAAACAGAAAGTAACAGAAATATCTCAGCAGCCAGGTGAAAACTATATCAGATTGGAGAAAGCATTAGATTATGAGTTGCGAATTGGTACTTCAATGTGAATTCAGAATACTGAGATAGCTGTGGGTTAGATGCACTGCATTGTGTTTAACGTTCTTAGTAATTTAAAGTGTACCTTCTGATTCTCCTCTGTGATACTGTGTGCACATGTACGAGTATTTCTGTAGAAAGTTCCAGAATGTTGATGTGTTTCTTTTCATAAAATAAAATTTTATCAACCTTTCATCAGACCTGTATGCATTCAGTCTATTGCGAACTCATGTGCATACAGTAATTTTTGGTGTCCGAAGTGGCGTTGAATGCTGGTGGTGACAAGAGTGATGGAGTAGCAACTAAGACAGCTCATGACAGCCTTTGCTGCATTCCAAGGGAAGATGGAAGGGGCCGTCAACTCCATTAAAGAAGAGATGAAAGGAGCTGTCAACTCCATTAAAGAAGAGATGAAAGGAGCTGTCAACTCCGTTAAAGGAGAGATAAAAGCTGGCCAAGAATCTGTATAAAGGAGAAATAAAAAGATAAATTACTGCCATAATAGAAAACAAATTCTAGGCTATGGAATGCAGAAGGGACACGGTTGAAGATAAAGTTGGAGAACTTCAAGAAAGTTTTTCTGCCATGGAACAAAAAACTGGTTACAGAGTTTCTGCTGTCGTGAAAAAAAATTGACACCTTAAAGAAATTCATATCAACAGCAGGAAGCGTTTCTGATGATTTCCACATATGATGGTAAGACCTGCTGGTAAGTGTATAAGACACAATTTTCTATAGTGGGGTACTCGAATGGATAGATTTTTAAGCTGAGGCCTGCCATCTTGCCACTTCTCTAAGAGCATATGCAACAGATATCCTTCAAACTCTGCCCAAAAACCAGAGGTTAGACTTTGAAGCTGTATCTGCCATATTGGAGGGGAGGTGAGCTTTGGTGAGAAATGTGTAAAAGACTGTAGTAGTCTTCTTTTAAAATCTTGCCTATGGAAGCCCACAGAAACAATCCAGGAGCTGTACACAGATGTTGAAAGGCTGCCTCATATGACCTTTTCAGGCTTTCCACCAGGAATAAGGGAAATCCTGACCCTGCAGTATTTCATTGATAGCATCCAGGATGATGAGGTATAGAAAGCCCTGCGAATGTCGGATGTCAAATATTTAAAAAGTGCTCTAGCGTATCCTCCTTCACAAACTAACAGAGACCCTTTCACAAACTAACAGAGAACAAACAAAAGTTCTTGTGGACAAAAGAATGCGAGGATGCATTTAACAAAATGAAGGAACTTCTTTACCATTTGCGACAAACCTGATGTATTCCCAACTCCATTTATTCTTGATATTCATTGCTTGATTGCAGGCAATTAGAGGGTCGGTGCTATTTTGTCCCAAGAAATAAGTGGTATTAAATTTCAAGAATTTTAAAGCCATTTAGCCAGATGGATACAGAAACTCCAAGAATATGACATCACTATCCATCATCGAAAGGTATCATCACATGGAAATGCTGATGCCCAGTCTAGAAGACCTTGCCCAGAAAGCTACTGATATTGTTGCAGGGTTGAAGTAAAATTCGAGCTGCTTCATACACTCGCATGGCAAGTTACAACTTCAACATCGGCTGATCGAGACACATGGAGTGATAAATAAGTCAGGAAAGACCAGTTAGCAGATGACAGCATTAAACCAATAATTGCTTTAATGGTGTCTTCAAACTGGAAACAACCTGGCAAGATATTTTGATCTGTAGTCCTGCAACAACAACAAAAAACTCAAAGGTTTCAGAATTTAAATTACGCCCAAAGGGGCATTTTTTAACATTTTGTGTGTAACCTTTATTTATTAAATATCGTGTTCTTTGCACTTAAACCATAAAATTCAGTTCAAGAGCAATATTGCAAAATAATTTTTAAATGAGTATATCTTTAGAATTTCTGATACACAGTTCCGCGTGCTTTAGATAAAAAGGTACCCCCCGGTAGAGTGTTGCCATTGCTCACTTTTAAATCGTTTGAGTTTGTTCATAAAAAATTCTTAAAGTTTTGCAAAATATTAAATATGTAATAAAACAAATTCCAAATTTGGGCTTCCATATGCACATATTCGGATGGAAACGTATGCTATTCAAAATTGGATGGCTCTAGGTACCGTTGTTTTATCACATTTGGAGAAATATACATACATTTATGCAGATTCTTCATTATTTAATTTCTTCAAACATAATCAGTTTGGAAAGTGATTCAGACTTTTAATGTTTCCGATGCAGAATCGCAAAACGAAACCAATAGTCTTTCAGGGACAAAGCCCCTTTGGACAAAAAAAAAGAGCCCCTCTGGGACTCACTCCATATGTAAAGTGGTGTTTTTATATCGAAAGCTCGAATCAGATGATGATGGGAAGGCTTTGCGATGGCAGCTGAGACTTCCAAGATCATGCGACCCAGACAAAAAACTACATGGCAACCCTGCATGAGCCACTTTGGAATAATTAAAACTTTGCATAGAGTGCAATAGTACTTCTACTGGAGTAATGCAAGCAATATATGCAAAAGTGGTGCCTATCTTGTGATGCTTGTTGGAAAGAACTAAAGAAACGAAGAGTAAGGAAGCTGTAACATTACAGTGTAGGAGGACCTACCTTATTATCATTGATTACTTCATCAGGTGGCCTGAAACATATCCTATCCCTGATCAAGAGGCTGCCATAGTAGTAGCGGTTCCAATATACCATTTGATTTCCAGGTTTAGAGTGCCTTTGCAGTTACATTTCAGTCAAAGAAGACATTTTACTCTGGTTATAATTAAAGATCTCTGCAAGCTACTTGGCATCAACAAAACCCAAACAACATCTTTGCATCCCCAGTCACACAGCATGGTAATGAGGTTTAATCGAACTATCCTTAATAACCTCTCGCTGATGCTTTCCAGAAACCCAACAGGACTGAAACAAGAAGTTTTCTCAATTTTTACTGTCCTATTAGCAATGCGGTCCACAAGACTACCAGCTATTTCCCATCTCAAATGTTCTTCAGTTGTGACCTTCGTCTACTTTGTAATCTCTTGTTTGGTCGCCCTCCTGATATGCCTTCATTGCTTGAGGAGTACATTCAAGATCTCCAGGCACGGTTTGAAAATGACGCATAATTTTTCATGAAAAGCAAGTTGATGACTTTTGACGATGTTGAAAATGAGTACCCAATATGACACGAGAGCTACAGAACACCAATTCAAAGAAGGCGACAAGGTGTGGCTGTGGATCTGATATGATGGGAAGGACTCTCTCCTAAACTACAGTCACTTTGAGATGTTTTTTATATGGTCCTAAACAAGTTGAACTTGGTCAATAATTTGGATCTGTAAGTCTTCAAATTCTTAGCCTAAAGTCATTCATTACGATAGGCTAGACCGTTACTATGGGCATTGTACGTGTAGTGTCCTATAGTATATATACAGGGTGTTTCAGAGATCATGGGACAAACTTGGAGGGTTGGCGGAGCATACTAAAACATGCTTTTTTTGTATAGGAATGTAGGGTTTAAAGTGACGGTTTAAGGCACAAATGCAAAAAAAAAATGATGCAAGGAAAATGTGTTTCTGTACAAAATCAACGCAAAGTGCTTCTTTGCAGCAATACCGTATTCGCAATATATGTTCAAAAAAGAGAACACTAACAGTAATAGAAACTACAGCTGTGATTGTCTGGCAATGCAGTGGTAGCGGGCGGTAGTGAGCCGGACAAACCACGATCTGATGCATCAGAGGATCATTTGCAACTCTGATGTCGAGCGTGATGGGTGAGTTTATGCACTGGGAAAATGCTGACATGCATCTCATGTATGAATGGGAATGCAGAGCAACGCTATGGTTGTACCAGGAACAGTTTCCGAACAGGTGTATGCCAAAGCACACAGTGTTTAAGAGGTTGCATCGGCCTCTGTGTGCAAACGCGTCATTTGAAGCCACCTGTAACGCTAGGAGTGGAAGAAGAATTGCACAACAACCTTGCATTGAAGACTACATCTTAACATTGTGCATGAATCACCTCAGACAAGTACAAGAGCTATTGCACATCATCCGCAGCTGAGTCATTCCACCGTTTGGAGAGTAAGGAATGAAAATGGTTTGCACCCATACCATTTGCAGAGAGTCCAAGCCTTGCAAGAGACAGATTACCCTCTTCGGGTTCATTTCTGTCGTTGGTTCTTGCAGCAGTGTGAGGCGCAGGCAGGTTTCCAATCAGATGTGCTATTCACAGACGAGGCAACTTTCTCACAGGATGGCATCTTCAATAGCCACAACATGAATGTGTGGGCAACTCATAATCCACACGGCACACGTCCACGTGCATTCCAAACCCACTTCTCCATGAATGTATGGATGGGTATTGTTAATGACTACCTCATAGGCCCATACCTCTTACCTGCATGTACAAATGGCTTATGTTATATATTTCTGCGAGAGGTGCTACTGGAATTGCTGCAAAATGTTCCGCCTATCGTTCGTGATCGTATGTGGTTCCAGCATGATGGTGCACCAGCCCATAACCACGTGCGGGTCTGCGATTACTTGGAGGGGACATTTCCGGGCTGATGGATTGTCCATGGTGGACCCGTTCAATGGCCACCCCGTTCGCCAGATTTATCCAGCTTGGATTTTTTTTATGGGGCCATCTGAAGAGCATCATTTACGAGACTCTAGTTGACTCACTGGAGGACCTTGTTGCACGACTATCCATTGCGGCTACAAGCGTTCGCGAAATGCCTGTCATTTTTCAGAATATTCGTCAATCCCTTCTGCGACGTTACCAAGCACGTATTACTGCTGGTGGTCGCAATTTTGAACATGTATTGTGAATACTGTATGAATACTGTATTGCTGCAAAGAAGCATTTTGCATTAACTTTGTACATAAACACATTTCTCTCATGTCGTTTTTTTGTGTTCCTGCCTTAACCCGTCAATTTAGACCTTACATTCCTATAAAAAAGTGCATGTTTGATCTCTGAAACACCCTGTATATTGTAAATAGTATACGAAGATCATGGCCCTGTTTGTTTCTAATTTTTTAAATTTATGCATTCATTTATTGAATTAGTATTTGATTTGTTTTGTTATTTACTGAAATTGTTTTAGTATTGCATTGATTTTCGTAGTTGTGAGTCCAGGGATTGTACTGCCAAGGACATACAGTCCTTGTGAAGGGGGCCATGTTGCAAATTTTGGATATAGATAGATAATTTTAGTGCGGTTTTAAATGAAATTATTGTATTTTTCTGTGTATTTAACATAAAAATCTAGAGAGATGATGCTATGTTAGAAAAATAAGAAGACACGAGCAAGTCTATTTAGCATTGAGTAATGGCTATCTTGCTAATTTGTGGCAATATTGCCAAGCTGGCTTCACCTTTGGTGGCTAATTTTTGTCCCTGAACTTGGTGATATTTTGGTTCGGTCCCTGTATAGCTGTTATGGATATTGGCAGTGAGTAACTATAATTGATGTTGCTTGTAATTGTAACTGGATTCTTCCCTCATATAGCTTCCGGTAATTTCGAGGAGCAGAAAGTGCTAGAAATATCTCGGTGGCTGGATGAAAACTATATAAGATGTGAGGAAGCATCAGTTTGTGAGCTGTTAGTTCAGCATGAGTTTGTAGAAGAGATATCTCCAGGTTAGCTTTGCTCTTTTGATGCACTTTGCATTGAATTATGTTTAATGTTCTTAGTAGTTTCAAGTAACTGCCGATTGTATTTTGTGAGACTGTGAGCACCTGTATGAGTATTTCTGTGAAAAGTTCCAGAACTCTGAAGTGTTTCTTTTGGTATCAATCTATCATTGGACCTGAGTGCTTTCATTGTATTATGAACCCATACGCATGCAACATTAGGATTAATTTAAATACATAATTTATTGCTAAAAAGTTTATTTTTTTTGTTTGTGCTGTAAAATTTCAGATTATTGAGAATGCATTATAAATGTATTAAAATGTTTTTGCTGTGTTATCTGTTATTATCTGTCTAATCCATTGAACTTTGCTTGTTATATTTCTTATGTACTTTTCTGTATTTGTTATTCTGTTCTTTTTTAAATCATTTCATTTTTTATCGTATCTTTAAAGCTATACTTTTTTCTGTCTTGCTGCTTAGTTCATGCTTTTGCTATCAGTCTTTTTAAGATGCTATTATAAAATAGATTAATTTTTTTAATAAACCTGTAAAGTTTACAGTTTATTTAATTATCTGATGCTGTGTTAATATTTGCTAAGGCAAAGATAAAATTATTTCTTATGTTCATAATTATTACATGCTAGTCGTTCATCCATGATATACATACATTTAGTTAGCAAGCATTTTATGAATTTAGTAAATTTAAAGTAATAAATTTGAAAAGTATGTTAAATTTAAAATAAGGGGTTGAAATGTTTTCCTAAATTAATTGCAAGCTAATTGTTCATTCTATAATTAAAATTAATTAATTTATTTTATGTTAAATGATATTTACTAATATTCCAAATTTTAGCAATAATTATTTAGACTTTTGGATATTTTGCAAACTGTGAAATACTAGCTGTACTGTTTCATTTTGCAGGCAGTGAAAGGTAACTTCAGAATGCTTTGTGTTTGCCTGTGATGTTCAGCAAGTGTTTTCTCATGTCTTTCTTTTGGCTGCAAGTACTTTTGCTATCATGGAGCTTTAAATCACATCTATTAGCTATCAAATGCATGAGTAATTAAATTATATGACTTATAAAATTATATGACTTATAAAATTTTCTTTGCTTCTGCATATATATACAAAGGCTGACCCCAAAATAACTGGACTTTCCTGATAAAAAACATGAACTTTTTTTTATTACAACTTTAGTCACCTTCAAAATACTCTCCATTCGCACATTGCAAATTTGGCCTCTTTGGTACTTGCTGGTGCTGTCATGACATTGCATTTGACTTTATTGGCATCAGCAGAACTCTTGCCTTTCAAGCCCCTTTTCATCTGGACAGAACAGAAATGGGTCTGTCGAATAGGGCACATTGGTCAATGTAATCATTTGTTGAGGCCAAAAATGAGTGAACACTGAAACTCGTGTGTGCGGGAGTGTTGTCATGATACAAGTACCACTCGTTGCTATTTCACAATGCTAGATGTCTTCATGCCACAATTTTGCAGAGCCATTTCAGTACTCTCAAATAGAATTGTTGATTGATGGTATAATCTTCAAATTCAATTTAACCTGACAATTTTTTTGGGATCAGACGAGAAAGATGATCTCCATTGACTTGACCGTTCTTTAATTTCAGAATTGTACCCATAGCACCATGACTCTTCGATTGTGAAGATTTTGCTGAAAAACTGCAGATCATCTGTGACTACATCCTTAATTTTACAACAGGCTTCCACATGACACTCTCTTTTCTGTTTGATGAGGACTCTGGACACAAACTTAGTTGCCACTTATCACGTTTCCAAATCATAATACTGTGCACTGAGTGCACTGAATGGAGCTCCAGGACAACTTGGATAAGTCTTTGAATTGGTCAGTCTTCCATCATGGGATCATAGGTTTTTGGCGTTATTGTATTTAGTTTACACACTTGAAGAAGGACTGGAATGGGGTTGTTCTTCAATGGCCATTTTCCCCCTTTAAACTGAGAAAACCATTCTTACACCTGAGCTTTACGAGAGTATTTTCTTTCGAGCTGTTTGCATCATTGCAACAGTTTCAGCTGAATTCTTGCCAGATAAAATACAGAACCTCACAGCCACACATTGTTCATAAGAATCTGCCATTTTTTCATATCACGAGTGCACTAAAGACACACACACAGAACTACCAGAAGAAACACATTCATTGTTTTTGGTTGTTGCCACTTCACATACAGGCTCAGATCCTTTCCCAGCACCTTAGCAGCATTACCTCGTATTACAAGTACACGATACTCAGGAATGTGATTCCAAGTAATTTGGGTACTCCCCTCATATTGCAGTGCTATATCGTGAAACTATCTAGACTGTTTATCATCCCTTTAATTCTTTGATAACCATCTTTTAAGCTTAACTCAATTAAATGTTTTTAGATATGCTTTCATTTTCAAGAGAATGTTTGTCACAATAGGAAATATTTTTGTTATATGTATATCGGAATCAGTTTTATGTCAATATTTTTATTACGTGCATAACAAAATCAGCTTTATATAATATTCAATAAAAATAATTTTTTTACAGAATCAGTTTCCTGTCAAATATATTCATGTATAATAGAATCAGTTTTATATAATATCCAATAGTAATTTTTTTAAATGTGAACTAATGTTTCGAGAGATTTATTTTTTATAATCTGAGTAGTGTCTACATGAACCAAGAGCTCAAGTAAATATTATTGTTTATGCTAGAATAAGGAATATATCAAAGATATATAAGAATATATATATCAAAAAGATATAAGAATATATATATAAAGAGATATAATATATGTAAAGAGAACAGAACAGAAATTCAAAGAAAATGTCAACAGTTTTTAAAAACACAGTACCGTTATTTTAATCATAAATAATTTTGTAAAAGTGTTTTTTATTTATTTATTTTTCTGCATTTCAAGTTTTGTGGAATGTATTTTCATAGTTATTGTTGTTGGGTTTTTTTTATACGTATTCTGTATTTTTGTGTCTATTCTTCATTTTTATATCTTTTTTAACTCATATCTGCAATTACATTTAATGAAGGATCCTGGTGGATACTTTATAGTGAAAGGTCAAGAAAGAATAATTAGATTATTCTTGACTCCAAGGCAAAATTTTGTAAGTAAAAGCATTTTCTGAAATATTTTGCTTTGATCTTTATCTGGATTTTCTTATTCAAGTTGCCGTACTACTTTGTCAATGTAATAAAGTAATAATAGTATTTCTTTTAATATGAAGCTATTTTTAAATTAATGGCTAATTATAAGTTTATGGTGAATTTTCAACTTCTTTTTAATGTTTGGATAACTAAGCTATAAATGGCAGCTGGTAACAGTTTTATGTGGGCATAGTCATTTGTGTTAAAACTGCAGTATTCTGAATTCGTTGGCTGCAATATATTGCCAACACTTTGTGGTAGCATTTATCATCATTGTGGTACTTCTTTGCAATGGGCATGTGGGTGACAGGATATTTATGAATGCATTTCCTTTTCTGTTTGTTGCTAATCTTTGTGTGTGTGCATTATGCCAGTTTATTTTTGAGGGGGTTGAATACAAGTGTTTCATAATGTAGGTAGTCTGTTAGCCAAATGACTTGATAATCAGCTCAGCTGACATGAATAGCTAGTAAAAGTAGATTAACATGCATAACAAGCAAATATTAGGTAATGTTCCTTGACCAGTGTTACTATTATCATTGTTATTTGATTAAAAATGCTAAGCAGCATTGTTAAGTTTTTAATAATGCGTGAAACAATTATTATAATTTCAGTTTCATTAATGAAAGAAGAGTAATTTGTAATCATTAACACTGGTGATTGATATAATTTGGCTTCTGCTAGTGTGGTGGTGTGGCGGAAAGTTGAATGTAACTTCAGCTAAATGTTATGTAAGGTATGATTTACATAAGAATGTGATAGCACTTAACATGGGAATATCTGATAGCATGTAATCAAGTGGCTAGATCATGCTGTCAAACAAAGAGCTATTATGCACACAAAGTCATCATAGAAAAAAGGATACAAAACTTAAATGATCATCAAAGTATTTTCCTGGTTCACTGCAGTGCTGGTTTTGTTTGAAGGAAAGCACTCATCTTACTGCTGATCTGTGCTATTTATCATGCTAGATAAAACTCAGATTGCTTTCATGATATGATATGAAATAATGAGTAATATTTTTATCATATTTAAGTGATGTGGCTAAATAATGAACCATTTTATCTCTATCCATGTAAAAACAGTGATTACAATGCCATTCCAAACCATTAAAAATGTGCTTCTTTTTGTGATTTCATATAACTTTTGTATTTTAAAATTTGTATTTGGGTGAAATTAATTTCATTCTTGTGCTACAAAGTATTTAATTTTATTGTATCCTGCTGTAATTAGATAAAAATTGAGTATGTATTATATTAAGGCTTTTGCTGAATATTTTTAAATTTCTGGATATAATTTTATTTTATCTCAAAGTAGGTATGCCATCAATATCAAAACTTATACACAGGGTGTTTACACATTTTAAGAACGATTTCGGTAAAGAACTAGAAAAAAAAAGAAAAAGAAAAGCAAATTGTTTGGGATAAAAATTTCTGACAACAGCTCATTATTTGAATGAGAAACATCATCTGCTACTTTTAAATATATTCATTTTTTCAAAATATTGCAGGCTGTGAATTGAAGGATGTGGATGTGTTTGCGTGCTCACCGAAAAGAAATATTCCTATTCCATTATTCAAAAACATTGTGAAATGTATGGTATTAAAATTTCTAAGTGCAAAATAACATCAGTAACTGGAAAGGGAAAACTATCAATCATTACTCTTATATGGAATGAAAATTCCAAATGCATACCTGAAGAAGGTATGTATTGTTTCTAATGTTTCTAAAATTAAATCCTTGGTAACAATAGAAAATCTGCAACATCGAAGTCAATTGCAAAGTCTACATCAGTAGCAACTATGAATAAAGTAAAAAATCAAAATTTACAACTTAAAAAAACTAAAAAACATAGTGTTCTCTATCTTTTGCTGAGGCATGTAGCTCAACCCAGAATAATTTGTAGAATTCTGTATGAAAACTGTTTAGCAGGAGATAAATGGAAATACCTTGTGACCCTTGATGAAGCGTAAATGACCACAACAAAAGGAAGTTCTATTTATTATTGAAAATGAAGAAGCAAAAATTGTACAAACCTGGCTTCGTCATTGCCAAGACAATTTCAATAAGGTGTTTATGATTGCCACAGGATTCTTTACAATGAGAAATTAAAAATAAGAAGAGTGGACAAAATGTTAAAATCAACTAAACGTACTATTAAGAGAAAGTCTTATGTCTGATATTTACAGAAGAAATTCCATTTCATTGTCCCAGTGACTTTCAAAGAGTGATATTAAGACAAAGCAACAAGTTACACTTCGCAAATTACTATTGCATTTCTTGGAAGAATGGAAGACTGAAACAGGTATTACATACATATTTTTTCAATGCATTCCTGAAGTCACCAGATGTTTCACCTATGGACTATTGTACCTTTTGTTTCTTGAAAAGAGCTGTTTTGTAATGTGAATTCAGCACAATTGATTAGTAGAATGGAAGAGGAATGGAATACTACTTTCCAGAGTATACTTGTAAGTTCCTCAAAATTTACAAAATGCCCTTCTGTCATAGAAATCATGATGCAGACTTATTGGCCATAAAAGGCTATCAGGTCAAACATTAAAAAAAATAATCCTTAGATTTTAAACTTTTAAGCAAATGTGTCTAAAATCATCCTAAAATTGTGTAAACACCTTTTATGTTTGCAAATAATATTGAAACAAAACGTGTCATGCCAGACTTTGTCCATCAGATGACATATAAATATACAAAGTGTCACCTTCTAATCAACAAGAAGTAAGTAGAATTATGAAATACCTCGATTTTTCATTAATTTTTCTTCTTTATGAATATGCCTGAAACTCAGGAATGTTTCAGTTTAAACATAGTAAATGCTTATAGTTACAAATAAGATTTTTAATTTTATGCGTATATTTAGAAAGTATTCTTTTTCTGATTTTTTCCAGCCTTTTGCTTTGAGGAAAAACACATTTAAGGCGCTTAAGTCCAATTATACTGAATGTGGAGTGTATATTAGATCTGTTAAAGGTTTTCATTCTCAGTCAGTAAGTTTTTTTATTTCAAATTCTTTAATTTGCTGATCTACATGTTACCATATGTTATTTATAATCCATTCTGAAGATCAAAGGCTCAAATTCAGGGTTTTTAGATGTAAATTAAATATGGCAGAAAAAAACATATCTGTCTGTTATTACACTGAAGAGCCATTAGATTGTGACCACCTTCCATCTATAACAATGGGCTCGCCCAGGAAAAAAACCACTGTGCATGCGCGGCTGATGTTGGAGTATATAAAGTGGCTATGCATTGTCTTTTCAAACATAGTGCAGTTAGCGACGTAATGGGAAAAGTAGCTGATTTATCAGACTTCGATAAAGGTCAAGGAGGGGGAAACAACAAGTCGCTGGCCAGCAGTGCTTCATTGACAGCACATTGATTCCAGAGGAGAGCAGAGTTTTCTATGCATTGTTTGCTGTGGCTGAAGAGCTACAACAGCCGTAATCATCACCAATTACAACAGCAGATACCCAAACTGTGTTTCTCAACACACTGTGCAGCATCCGTTGCTGCGTATGGGCCTACACAGCTGGAGGCCGAAGCATGTCCCTGCACTGACAGCACGTCATTGCTAGCAGCATCTGCAGTGGGCCAAGAAACATTGGAATTGGACATTAGAAGAATGAAAGAAAGTTGCATGTTCCAGTGAATCATGTTTTCTGGTCCATCACATTGATGGGCATGTGCTAATATGCGAATTTTCAAATGAAACCCTGGCTCACAGATGCACAGTTAGACAGAGACAAGCCGTGGCAGGGATATTATGGTGTGGGCAATGCTTTCATAGAGCTTATTAGAACCCATAATCCACATAGAACAATCCCTGGTGTCTGTGTGCTTCGTGAACATTGTTGCAGACTAAGTTCACCCATTCATGACAACAGTATTTCTGGCAGGGGATGGTGTTTACCAGCAGGATAATGCACCATGTCATAAGGGTCGAATCATCAGGGAGTAGTTCGAGCAACATTCCAGTGACTTTCAAGTCATGTCTTGGCCTCCAAATTCACCTGAGATTAATCCAATAGAGCATTTCTGTTCCTGCCTGGAAAACCAAATTTGTGCTGCAGTGCTACCCCCTTGCAATATGCAGGAATTGCAGGACCACTTGGTGAGTGTTTGGTACCAGACACCTGAGACTGCCATGCCGGGTGCTAGTTTCGAAGGCTAAATGTGGTCCTACATGTTAACAGGGTGGTCATAATGTAATGGCTTTTGAATATATAATATTATTTACAAGTCATACTAAGTATGGATAGTTAGCTTTACCAACTTAAAATCTTAAATATTTTCCTTTTAATCTGATTTCCTGGAATATGGTTTATGAGTGTAATAATTATTGAGTGTTATATAAGTTTATTAGATTTTTAATATTAGTATTGTAACATTTAAAGGGAAAGAACAGAAAACTGCATACTTGTGAAATAGTTTAATTAATATCCATTAAAAGCATTACTGTCCAGAAAGCTCTTGATATGCCAAATTCCAGATAGTTGAGCATATAAAAAACATAATTCATGTTAAAAAAGCAAATGAATAGGAAAAGTTTCCACTCTAAAATTATAAAAAAAAGTAAATGTTAGCTTTAAATATATTTTTAGTCCATAGATAGTACCACTGATGTATACTTTTGTGACTATCTGTACATTTGTACGTACCCAATAAAACTTCACTTCTGCTCCAAATTTCCATCAGGTATGTTGTATCTTTATTTATTCTCATGCATGCTGAAGTAATTGATCTCTGCTATAGTGCGTTTTCTTATGAAAATAATCATCATGTTTGTTACCAACTTAAATATCAAAAGCCTACATTTAAAACTGTATAAGATTTTGAAAAGAAAACTCTGAGAATAAAAGCTGATGGAGATGTCACCAACCATTCCAGCAGAAATGAACAGATCATTTTTTATTTAGATAGGTAATAAAAAGATACATATTATGGATATAACTTATAAAAACTTAAATTGTTTATCATAATTCTCCACAATCCATCACCGTTACTTATCTGTTTTCAAAGAAGAGAATCATGGCTTTTTTTTAATGCTTAAATTCTGTAACTTTAAAAATGCTCCACTTCATGTAGTTGCAAATATTACTCATTTTTTCAAAATGTAAGAAAAAAATGGGACTTATATCCTTCTTTACAAAAATTAAACTGATTTATCATAATCAAAATTTCATTAAACCAAAATGAACTTCATATGATTATGCACTGATGTCATGCTTATCCAGTACTAATTCACAGTGTTTGTCGATAATGTATATATGTCTTACTAACATTATGAGTTCTATAAAGGCATTACAAATCTGTCATTTACTAAATTTTTTTTGCGAAAAATTTTTCTGAAACTCTTAAATATTCCAGTTATTTGAGCTTTCTGGTTAGTTGAATGCTAAATAGTCAAACTTTTACTGTTAATTCTTGATACAAAAGTTTTATAATATTAATATTTTTATTGTAATACTTGATTGATTTGTTTTTGCTGCAGATCAAAAGCATTCATCATTGGCCTTAACTTAAACCAAATCTGGCATTACTTGAATAAAAGCTGTCCATTACCTAAATTATTATCAAAATAAAAGCCTTGCATTACTTGATCAAATAACTGAAGCTAGTGAAACTACATCTTTATGATTTACTTACATATGTCTGTAGTAGGCTTGGCTCTAGCATTTATGACACCCTGGCCATTTTAGCACCCCAAATGAATTAAACTTATTAATACTTTAAATCAAAGTAGACCTTTATTTTGTGAATTAGAAGTGCAGTATTATGATTTGACACATATTGTAAATTAACTCTGTATGTTTTTCGGAAGACGAAATTGTTGTGACTTGTTCTTAAGTTTTCTCACAATTTTTATATAGTTTGCAAATATATAGCAAATACTTCATTATTTGCACCCCTCCAAAAAAGTGATTTTGGACGTCTTGAAAGCCCTTGATGTTTCTCTAGATTACATATAAAAGAAAACCAGAGTTATTTCATCAGTGAGAAATTATAACGCACGTCTGCTTTGTGAGTAAGATTTGAAATCTGATGTATCTGAAAACACCATGTACCAGTTCCCCAGTGAATATTGAGTGCCATTTCGTGTCATCTGGCATATATTGACCAATGAAGACAAAGCAAGATATAGGCTGTTATTTTGTTCATCTTCTCGCTGAGTGGTGTGAGTGTGCTTGCTTTTGAGAAATGGTTTAAGAAATTGTGATCTTTTAATTATGTCTGCGTGAAAGGGAAAATACTTATCTACCTTTTTAAAAATTGTACACAGGTGACATTCCTTCTATTATTTCCTCAAGGAAATGTAATACATTTGTGATATGTATCGTTTGTCATTGTGACTTCGATTTTGCATGGTGTAAAACATGTACGTACGCAAGGATAAACATGAGTTCTATTCAAAAGAAAAAAAATTTCTTTGGAAAGAAAGCACGAAAAAGCAGTTAATGTAGGACACCTGTTCTGCCTTTTTACTGGAACACAACCTCCTACGGAATGCATCGAATCATGATACAGCTTTATTTAGAAAAATGTTTCTCGATAAGGAAGTTGCTAAGAAATATTAGAGTGCAAGGACCAAAATGGCTGCAATTAGTAGATGTGAAAAATAGATCTTCAGTTATTGATTGCATTAAAACAGTTCCATTCTGTCTATCTAGGAATGGAAGCAATAATACCTACTCAAAACTGTATAAAATTGTTGTTTCTTCTTTTATTGTTATTCTCCACAATCCATCACTGTTGCTTATCTGTTCTGTCCCCACTTTCGAAGGACATTTGACAAGCTTTAAAATAGCACAGTTAATTAAAACTTTAAAAGACAATGCAATTCTTCTGGATAACTGCTTAGCATTTGATGCCAGTAATGCATCAATAATGGGAGGCTTGAAGACTGATCTTGCAGGCATCATAAAAAAAGAAAATTCATATTTTCAAATTAAAAATGCACCTGGTGAAAAAAAAAATCATACTTTCAAATTATGAAATGCACCTGCGTCAGTATCTTTGCCAGTAAGTGTGGATAAAATACACTGTTGATATTTATTATTATCTTGAAAAAATTGCGAATGGGAGAATTGAAACAATAACAGTAGTTAGTATTTGAGTAACTCTGCACCCCAGAAATGCATTCGTGCATGACCGTCAAAACAAAAAGGTTTTTGTTTGAAAAGGAAGTCACTGAAGGGAAATGAAGGATGGCGATTATTTTAGAGTATGTGTGGCAGAGGGATGTAAAAGAGAAATGACACCCATCGTTGGAGACGAAAGTAGGGCAGTAGAAAGAATTAAGAAAGAAAAAAAAAAAAAAAAGATGCTTTATACTTGGGATTACTTTAGTTAGATACTGACCTCTCGGTTGTTGACTTTTGGAACATTTTTGCTGTTGTTGATCTATTGGTTTCTTCTGTTTGATGGCCACCAGTTGTGAGTGCTTTTTTGTAGTTTTTTTTTAACCTTCTTTTGGATGGGGTAAGTGAAGGACAGCAGCGACGTTGTGAGTGCTTGTTCCCCTCTTACACCATTCATAAAACGCCTTTGATTTTCTTAGTTAGAAATCATATCTTCTTTCTTTTTTGTAGTTTTTTTAACGTTCTTTGGGTGGTGTAGGAGATGGGCAGCAGCGACATTGTGAGTACATGGCCGCCTCCCACACCATTCATAAAATGCCTTCGGTTTTCTTAGTTAGAAATAGTATCTTCTTCTTTTCTTTTTTGTAGCTTTTTGAACTTTCTGTGGATGGTATAGGAGATGGACGGCAGCGACATTTTGAGTGCGCCTCCCACACCATTCGTAAAACACCTTCAATTTTCTTAGTTAGAAGTAGTATCTTCTTTTCTTTTTTGTAGTTTTTTGAATGTTCTTTGGATGACGTAAGAGACGGACAGCAGCGACATTGTGAGTGCATGGCCGCCTCCCACACCGCCCATAAAATGCCAGATCATTTGTTGGTTCGTTGTCTTGAGTTCACTTGTGCATTTTTTTTTTTTTTTTAGAAAGACGTAGTATAAAAAGGGAGTTGAAAGTGAGAATCAAGAGTAGTAGATGTAAGGTGACTGCAAGAAAATGGAGTATTTTTATCATAAATTTCGTTTTATTGTTGGCAATAGTTATCATAGAAATAGCTTTAGAGAATTAATGAGGAATTTTGAATGGGGTGAAGGGAAAGTGGATTTAAGAAATTCTACTTGTAAAGAAACGGTTTATATTGGTCGAAAATTGTATTTGCATGAATGTGTAAAAGAGAATAAAACAATTTATGATATATGTTATTTTTGGAGAGATGTCGATATGTTGAAACCCGATATAATTGTCGTACAAATGATGAGGGGGGAATTTATGAAACATGCAGTTTTTGTAGACAAAATACATAGACATTTGAGTCCTCGGACATCGGAAGAAGTTGGATGAATGTAAATATATTTTTCTTAAAAAAAAAAAAAGCGATTTATCAGCGATGGTAAAATTCAGACATCCAAGTTCCTGTTTGGTTATTGGCCTGAGTCAATCAGGTAAAACTTCGTTGGTGCACGAAATGATACGAAATCGAATATGTGAAACCTCTATCAGAAAAGTAAAATGGTGTTATTTGTATTCCACACCTTGGTTTTTGGAAGAACCAGACATTGAATTCATTCAAGGTCTTCTGGATAGCTATGAAAAAGGGTGTTTGATAGTGGTCGATGACCTAGTGCATCGACTAAATGAAAAAAATTGCTGATCTTTTTACTGCCGCGCCACACCATTGTGAGGTCAGCGTTATAGTGATATTACAAAACTTATTCCCTCGTTTAAAGGTTATGCGCAACATTTGTCTTAATGTGCATTATATCATTTTGTTTAAAAATGCAAGAGATGTCTCCCAAGTTAGTTGCTTAAGACGACAGTTATATCCTCAGAACTGGCATTTTTTGACCGAGGCTTATATAAAAGCAACCCTCAAACATGGGAAGAATATCGGATGCACGGAAATCTGTTTCCAGATAAAGGCAGAATATTCCGGTTATTTCGTCCGAAATGATGACGAAGAATTTGAAAAAATTGAAAAAGCGGTATCATTTTTTGTGAATATTAGCTCATTCCCATCCATCTCAGAAACGTGCTTTGTTACAGACTGAAAATAACAATCAAATTTTATCTCTGCGAAGTTTGTTTAAATATTTTGAATTGAAATATACCCGTTAGTGAACGTAAGCTGAAAAAGTATAAGAATCCCTTAAGGTTGCTATCTTAAAAAAATGAAAGCATACAAAAGAAAAAAAAATTAATCAACCAATCGGGAGGCTTTTTACCATTGATTGCTCCCGCAATAAAATCCACTTTGGGTGGTATTTTAGCACCAGTTATCAGCAAACAACTGAAAGAAAAAATCTTAATCCCAATTTTGTGCTACAATGGCCAAAAGAGTGGCTTTCATACCCGAAGAATTGGTATTGTCTTATCATCTTCAGAAACCTGAATTGAGATTGGAAGATGACATAGGCACGTTATTAGAAAGAGCAAATTTACCCGACGACATGAAAGCAAAGTTGTTGGGGCAACTAATCACGCGGTATCAGAGAACAGTGCATGCACCACCAGAACCTGTACCTGTGAGCCTTGCAATTGAAGCAAAAGAAACTGAAGAAGAGAAGAGTTTCCAGAAAGTGGAAGATCCTGTAAATTGGGATATTATTCTATTGACACCGCAGAAATTTTCTAGATTTCTGCCTCTGATCACCGAAAAATTAAAATCGAGGCTTTATTCATGTAACGATCGTGGAGAAATGATTCTTGACAGTAAAACGATTCAGGGATCCAGTATGGTGGATTTCTTTAATTACCTAATGAGAAATGTAAAAAATGCTCGAGAGCCAAAGCATTTCAATGTATTTCTAAAGGCTATTGAAGAAATTAGTATACCGCGCTCATGGATAAGGAAATCAGAATGTGTTGTCTCGCATGAAAGATACTTCATCTCACTACTCCCTTACACAAAATAAATAATCAAATGCAGAGGAAAATGTCTTTCGATGGCTCCGATCAAATGTGAAAGACTTCGTTCATCAAACAAAATGAAAACAGCAGAGATATAAAGCACAGCAGGAAAGAAGAAGATTCCGAAGTGAAACACCTTATAAAGAGGAGTGGGAGGAGCTTTAAATGATGCCGATGCAATTTTAGAAAACATCTATTATGATGTAGAAAATCCCACTTTGTATGCCGGAGTGGTAAGATTGGCCGTGCCGCTCAACTTCCGTTGAAAATGACGCTTCGATGGTTAATGAAACGTGATGCGTATACATTAGATAAACCAGTTCGCTTTAATTTCAAATGACGGAAGGTGTTGTCTTTTGGTATTGAAGAATTAATGCAATGTGATTTGATTGATTTGTCTAAGCTCTGCAAATATAATGATGGTGTAAAATATTTATTAACAGCAACTGATGTGTTTTCTAAACGCGGGTATGCCGTTCCTTTAAAATCGAAGATTGCGGATTCTGTACTAGAAGGATTGAAGAAGCTATTTAAGGAGACAAATTTTCTAGTGAATTTACAAACAGACGAGGGAAAAGAAATTTTTAATAAAAAAGTTCGTGACTATTTTAGGAGACATGGGATACATCATTATGCCTCTAACAGCGAATACAAGGCAAGTGTTTAGAGCGATTTAATCGAACGCTCAAATTTTTACTTACACCAGTTGATACAGGTATGTGCATGTCTTGAAATCAGTTTTGAAAAGCTATAATTCGAGTATTCATCGTAGTACTGGTTACGCATCCGTCAATGTGAAGCCGGAACTAGAAAGTGAAATTTTTGAAAAACTGTATGGCTATAGCATAAAACAGAGATACAAATTTGAGGTAAATGACCAGGTGAGGATTTCTAAAACAAGGCGATCATTTCGTAAAGGTTATTTGCCCAGTTGGATGGATGAGGTTTTTGTCATATAAGATATCCTTCAAGTCCGCCGACATATCTGCTTAAAGATTCAAAAGGAACAATTCTGAAAGGAAGGTTTTAAGAACAAGAGTTAAAAAAAGTATTAAAGAGTTCTCGTGATTTCTGGAGAGTGAAAAAAATTATGCACACAAGAGGCAAAGGTTTTGATCGACGGTTTAATTCGTGGGTGAAAGCGTCATGGATGAAATGACAGATGAATTCTACGTTACTCTACCCAGCAATGCGAGCGTGCAGTATTTCCCTCAAAACAATCAATCATCTTATCGAACTAAACTCGCCTCTCCTCTGTTATTGATCGATTCTTGGGAAGTAGGTCTAACTGAAATTTTTATTCCCGGAAATTGGTATAATGTGGGAGAGTATAATAATGACTATGTAATAAATAGGAATGTGGAGAAAAGCATTCCTATTAAATTTTCATGCCATACTTTATCATTTAATTATGACATTTTAGTTTCGGTAAACCCACATGTTTCTCTAGAGGAATTTTTATCAAAACTGAATGATAAAATTAGCACCATTCTCGGTAGAGAGGACGCTGTTAAATTTGTTCTAGAACATGAAGAAAGGAGTATTCGCTGGATTATTGCAAGTGGTTTTGAAGTACAATTTTTAAAAGAAAAGCTCCTAAAGTGTCACAGATGTTTTATTTACCAGATGAAGGTACTATTATTAAAAAATCTCAAGTAATGTGATTCAGACAATTAGCTGAAAATTAAGATCAGTTATTTTATTCATAAATAGGAGCCTGTCTAGTACAAAACTGCATTTGATTCCATTAACCTTAATAAAAACGGATGCATCTAAGGGGCTCTGGCAATGTAGCAAAAAATATTCAAGATCTTAAATTGGAAAATTTTACCACTTTCACCTACGATGAGATGAAGTCCCAATTAGAAATAAAGGTGTCAGAAAACACAGAGCTGCATATTACTCAAGAAAGAACATCTTTCCTTTTAAGGATATTCGGCATACCCAAAAACCTTATAATTTCACAAACGTGAAAGTTTTTCTGTGCTTTTGCACCTGACTGTGGGGAATGGGGAAGCTGTGGAACTTGTAATTAAAGGATATCCTCAAATAACTATGACTGAAAAAGAAACATTACACTTGCATGTCAGTGCAGACATATATAAATCACTGGGAACTTTATTTCTCGAATTTCAACACGTACATTTAAGACAATTAGTGAATTCATAGTGTGTTCATTCAAGTGTTTTTAGAAGTTCCTCCAGAATCAGAGATGACATTTGCGAAAGGGCTGGCAGACATGCTGGGATTTGTTAGCACCCATTTCTGGAGCGGAAAATATACAAGCGACTATCCTTTAGAACTGGATGGGGGCATTACTGAAATTTTTGTGTACAGCGACTTAATCAAATCACATCACATTGGAGATGTGCATGTTTCGCTGCTAGGGGTTATTCCCTGTGTGAATGAAAAAAATGAACAAATCGTGAAGCATTATGAAAAAACTATATTTTCCTTTAAAAAATCACTATGTGGAAACGATAGAAATAAAACTGAGAACGAGTAGCGGGGAAAAAAATTACCTTTACCAGGAGGAAAAACATTTGTAGTCCTGTCTTTTCGCCGCAAGAAAACTATGTATAAATTGAAGATTGTTCAAACTTTTCTCTCACTTTCGTAAAACATCTTTAGAGAAATGCACTTAAATCAGAAAGAGTGCGAATCCTATTATTGTACTCAAGTTGTTGTTGTTGTTGGTGTTTACTTTGAAGGTATACCTCACCAACAAGGTTACATGTTTTTTGGAGATTTTTGCCGATACATTACGCTGTTGGCACTTACAGCCGGTCGTTATTTGCGCAAACAGGAAAGAATGTCTTGTCAGATGTTGCAACGGGATCGTCATTTAAGGACTCTGCTCGGAGCAGGATACGTGAGACCTCTAATAAAATAAAAGTGATATTTTTGAAAAATTACAGAGAGGAGAAGTTATAAAAAGAAAGCGCAAGAGGAAAAATTGTCAATCAAAGAGCAAGCGTTGTAAGACAAAAGCAGATATTTTTACATAAAGATTAATAGTAATTGAAACTCAGGGGGATATATGCCTTAAGAGCGAATTAGATCTCTTTAATGGTGTCACCATACAACTGGGCATCGATTCCTCTTCCTTGTTTGAAATCCACCCCGTATCTTCATTGTCTGATAAGACGCCCATAAAATTTTACATTAGGGGTAATGGTGAACACTATTTGGATTTGGCACACATGATACTACACGCACAACTTAAAATAACGAAAAAAAAATGATGCCAACCTCACCGACGCCAATGGGGTGCCACCTGTTAATTATATTTTAAACACATTGTTTTCCGAGTGTTCAATATTTTAAAATTATAAACAGGTTTCGTCACAAATGAATTATTCTTGTAGAGCTGTTTTGGAAAGTTTGTTGTTCTATTCCAAATCGGGTCAAGATAATCTACAAGTGCTAGATTATTTGCAAAAGATACTGCATCTAAGCATGATGTTGTGGGAAACGAAAACGAAGGTTATACAACGCGTGCAAATCGTTGCAGGCTTAGCCAAAGCCTCGACCTTGTGGAACCGTTGCATTTCGGTTTGGCCACTCAACCAAAATTGTTAGTCAACGGGGTTAATGTACGCAGTTAACTGGAATGGCATAAAGATGTTTTCAATTTGATGTTGGCAAACGACAATTATAAAATTAGAATTCAGCTAGCAAAACTGTACGTGAGAAAAGTCAGCGTGGCTCCCTCCATCCTAATAGCAGACGAAAAGACTTCAGAAAAAGGTGTTATTAAGATGCCCATTCGTAGGATTGACATAAAAAGTTTTGTAATATCGAGTGGTTTTCAGTCGACAACTATAGCAAATGCCTTTATTGGTCAGCTATCCACACCCCTCATTCTAGGTTTTGTTATCTAATGCCGCCTATAATGGAAGCATCAACAAAAATCTTTTTAAATTTCATCACTATAACCTAAACTACCTATGCATATTAAATGGTGGACAGATACCTTCCAAACCTTATCAGCCCAATTTCGAAAAAACATTTTATGGACAAAGTTTATTTATCTTTACAGATTTAAATTGATATCATTCAAGCCCCAACATCAATATATTCTTTAATGAATACAAGGATGGGTATACATTATATGCCATTGATTTGACACCAGATATGGCATCAAATGAAAACCATGTAAGCATAAATAAGAGCGGAAACGTAGCCATTGATATTAAATTTGCAGCGGCTTTTCCAGAAACAGTTACCCTGATTGCCTATGCTGAATACAGGAACGTAATTGAAATAGACAAGTCACGTGGAGTCACGACAGATTATTAATAAATCATGGATGAAGTTTTGCAAACATATGGAAATGAAATTAGAGAACTAGCTAAGGAGGCGGTGAGGAGGTAATTCGATGTATAGGCCATATGATGTTTTCCAATAAAATAGTCAACCTACATATTGCATTCTTTCTTGCTTTTTCTGAAAAAATTATTGAAATTTTCCCATCAAAGAAACATCAAGTGTATGACGAAGTGTTTAAAATTCATATACAGAAATATTCATTTCGAACAAAGGTGGTAATGGATACTTTAACTCTCTGTCAATATGCCTGTGCCGACATTCGAATCAAAAAAACATTTGGAGGTGTATATCGTTCCAATTTTATACCCTTACGAAAGAGACATTACTCCTATTTTATAGTGAATTTGGATCTGCATACTTTGCAAAATAAAGTCTGCTTTCAAGATGATGTCAGTACATCCTGTGGAAAATTTGCTCTTTATTTTTTATTTTGGGCGGTAAGAGGGTGGTACTCTTTGAAAGATCTCAGCACGAAAGATCAGAAAAAAAAAAATAAAATAAAATTTTT
>KK116259.1:470721-484752 GCA_000611955.2 Stegodyphus mimosarum
ATCAAATGACGCCGCTGTTGTCATGCTTTTCATGCCAAGAAGCAAAATTGTGTGCCTTTGATAAATATGCATGTCATTCCTACAAAATGACACTAACGCTTCAAAAGTCGACGATGGAACATTACAGCTATTTGGGCACTGGAAACTCCGAAAACAGTCCTGTTGAAGAAGTACACGTTGAAAAAATTAATCATTTCTTTCTTTAAAAACCTAAGCGACTGCATTCGTAATGCTCTTTACAATGAAAACACTAGCGGGAAAGGAAATCTTCATTACGTGAAAATTTTGAAGAACGCCGACGTAGTCAAGCATATTCGTAAAGCTGACAGTCAACCACAACAACAATATGGATATCGCTACATTCAAAATGAGCAAATAGCTCTTTTTTTCGGCATACAGTAAATTATATAATAACATGTTGGATTGTGTTTCTTGGAAGAAAACTGAATATGAAAGTGAATGTATAAGAGATGAAAGCTATGTAATTAAAATTACTTATTTTGTTATTCTGAATGATGATGCTATTGTGCAATTTCTTTTAAATGCATTTTTTTATCTCTGAAAAACAAATATATCATATTTAGATAAATAATATGTTTTTACATTTATTTATGAGCTGTATTTTCTATTCCACTGTTTGGTTTTCCGGTAAAAGCATCTGCCTTGAAGAAATAAATGAAATATAAATTCCTCCAAAGGAGATACTAAAACCAGACCTCTTGTATGTGGTCCATTTAAAACATTTTTTTTCCCAAAGGATTACAAAAGCTTAATATAAAATAATCATCCTTGTTGTGTGCATGATACAATGGAAAAATCAAAATGAATCAAAAAACGTATTACTTTTGCAAAATATAAATCAAGTATATAAAAGCATCAAAAATTAAATGAACATTTTGCAAAATCAAAAACGATTTTTCGTTGTAAATCCAATATATAGGAACTAACCCATTATCTTCATTACACCATGTGAGATGTTATATTGATAATGCAATAAGTAATCAAATGAAACAAAAAGTACATTTCACATTGTTACAAACATAAATGGAATCATTACATATCAAAAAATTTCTTCCCCTCTTTTTCGTTGAAATATACATGGGGGCTTTTATGAAATAAAAATGGTCGATCAAAATATTACCATATTGTTGTATCAGTATTTTTATTCTCATTCGATAGTTAAAAGAAAAATTTTCTATATAACCTCCATAACGATTATTATAACAGTCATCATGTTTAATTCGAGGACATTCATGTATCAAATTCCCAAAAGAAATGCAACATAAATTCTCGTCGCAAATGAAGTACAGAGGACTTTGCTTACATATCTCACACCAATTATCATCTTTTCGCATATAAGAAAGGGAGTGCTTTTCATAATAACATAAGAAATGATTGAATTTTCTAAAAATTTTTACATTTTGTATTGGTAGCATCTGCTTGACATCGTAACCACAATTCTAAACATTTGTTGCAGCTTTTCAAATAAATATTAGACTCATCATTTTGAACAATTACATGTTTTACAAATGTGATATGTGCAATCTTAAGGCGTAAAAGAAATATAACATCATCATCAAAGAAAAACTAGGCAATTTGCTTAAAAAAACCATGTATTAAATCGAATTCTTTCATTAGAGTTAAACTTTCATCCCAAAATACATCTCTGCTCTCTAAGGAAAAGCTATTTTCAAAATCAATCCAGAATCAACCTTTCTCTATTATATCTCTTAAAATCGTACGAGGAATATTCAACTCTACATTATACAGTACAGCTATACATGATATCGAAGATAAAATAGTTTGAATGCACATATCTTGCAAAGAAGTTGGTTGAAATAAAGGCGTCTCTTCTGGTTTTTCTATGGGAGGAAAAAACATTTTTGTTTTTTGTTAATCATTAGCATAAAAAATATAAATTGCAAAAAAATGTCACACTATAGAATAAAATATTACAAAAAAGTTCCATTTTTTTTTTTATGTCTTCTTCATGTGTGTTACAGTGACCGTAAGACATTGACTGAATTCCATCATCTAACAAATATTTTTTGTCGTAATATCCCGAGAAGCTAGCTTTATTTTGAAAAATCATTTGCAGTTCGTGCTTTTTTGAAATGATCGAATATTGAGAATTCCTAATCAGGGAAGCATTTTCGAGAACGTTTTTATACGTTTCAAATCCAATGTTTTTCAGCGTGCTCCTTTTGATTCCTTTCGTGGTCTTTTTAACAGTATCACTGAAATGAAATGCATACATTTTGCATTTCAAACCCACAGATTCCAATATGGGGGTGAGTATCTTCCTTTTTAGAAATCCCAGTTTTCCACGGTTCTCTTCATTAAACATTATATGGTTGGGTTTGAAATTACTACAATTCAAAATATTTAAAAAATTTGTTTTTAAATCACTGTATACATCTTCAGTTGTTATATAGAGATACAAAGAATCTGTATCTGTGTATACCAACCCGCATTTTTCTTTGTAAAAGTGTTTAAAATGGGAAAGAAAAATTTATACATGTGCAACTTTGCTAATTCTAAAACCTGAAACCTATATAAATCGGTTTGTCTAGACACAAATATGGATTTTTCATTTTGAAAATTGAAAAATTTTCATTAATTATTTCAAAATATTCCAGCAGAGGACTGTTTAATTATTTTTTACATTGTTCCTCACTAAAAACGCCCCGTACGCAAATATGTTTCCTAACATTTTGACAAGTTTTTTTTCATAGAAAGCATTATTCATCTTTTTAAAGAATTTTTCAAATTCACTAGACGCATTTTGTCTTTTCGTATTATTGAAAGCAGTGTATTCTTTACGCCATGGTCGCTATTTGAAAGCTAATATTCTATTAATTTTCTTGATTATTAAACCTTGTTCTACGTAAAACTTTAGATTTATATAATGAGATTTATATAATGAGCGATGTAGTTTTTTTTTTTTCAAAAAAATTGGGTAATAATTTTTTTTCATGGAAATGTCATCACTAGCTGAAATGTTTTGCTCAGGGTTTTGGCATAAGGCAATAGCATGTCAAAAGTGAGTTCAAAGTGTTCCGGTGCTAGCGGTAAATCATTGTGTTGGTCATGCAGATGGGAGGGATATAACAGGTTGGAGTCGATAATATACCACATATCGCCGTCTTCAACACAAGACAAAATATCAAATGCCTCCACTTCATTTTTCTTTAACCAGTAAAAGCCACCAAATGGCAGGTGCTGACTCATTATGCACCTGTATAGATTAGTTGCATCTAAGGCTAAGATATAGTTGTGTGGTAAATCAGGGTTATAACTCTATGGGATATAAGGATTATTTACAAGAGCATAACATCTACCCAGAAAACAAATAACTCCTCGCATTTGGTTTTCAAACCGAATGTATTGATTCACATCTCATAGAAGGCCTAATTCAATTTGAGACACTTTCACTCTGGTGTTCCATGTCAATTCTCTGAAGGATAAAAATACTTCGACTAGCAAAATAACATCTGTGTTTTGATACAACTCTAAGTAATCTGCAAATGTTTTACATCCAAACGATTGATGTGTGGCATGTGCATAATCTTCGTCGGAAGCTGCCTCTCCTTGTAATACATTATTAAATGCGCTCTGTGGTGGAAGCGAAGTTTCATCCGATGCCGATGTTTACACAAAATGTGAGTTAGGAAATACGCCTTTCTGCAGTAATAATTCGCATTGGGGATTTTTCTCAAAAAATGCATTAAACAACTTAAATTCGTATTGTGATATTTTCAAATTCGACACCAGAGTGTCCAAAGACGCATCTAGAAATTGAAACGAATTAATAAATTTAATTTCATCTAGTGTACAAATGGTGAATTTTTTCAAAATCACTGGAATAATGTTAACTTTATTTGCATGCATTTGCGGCATGTGTTTTAGTAACAGATAACTATCATAATTCCTGAAATTATGAATTACTACCAGAATGTAATTTGACACTTTAAAATTCAAATTACAGGAGCGATTTGCAAGACTTCTCACATGCCCATCACTCCAGTGGCAGTGATCTCTGACCTGAATATCACCTTCTAAGAAAGGATTCGAACATATATGACATATATTTGAATTGTAACTCCTTTCCGATGTCTCCTGCATCAGTAAACCGTCTTTCATCTTTTGCAAAATTTTAGATCTGATTTCTCTCAATGTTGTGAAAAAATTTTCTATTACATTCTCTCCACAAAAATATTCATGAAAAAAAATCTTGCCCTCCACGTCAGTAACTTTTAGGTTATAACTAATAGGAATATGCTGTTCAGTTGGGGTAGTATGACTCTGTTGCGGAGAAGGAAACGCAGTTTGAATCTTGTGCGTGATGCATTCGAAATCAGTAAAGACACAAAAAGGATGATAATGCATTTTCATTAAATTTGTAAATTTAAGAAGTGTACCTTTAGGAATGCTAACTTTCTGCGGTTTGTTTTCATTGCAAAGACTTTTGTGATACTCTAATGTTTCCCTTCTCTGAAACCCACTCAGACAAGTTTTACAAAAAAAATTTACTCATTTTTCTTTCGCATATAACAGATGATTAAAATTTTGTATAGCAAAAAAATGATTTTGAAAATATAGCAAATCCACTGCTTTTGTAGCATTTCTTTTTTCAGTTAGCTTTCATTTTCCTCATATCCATACACGTTTATGGATAGATCGTTCAGATTTTCAAATATTTTTATATCTCCTAACGCTAAGGGAAGTTCAAGGATTCTAATTTAAAACGTGATATATCCATTTTATACAAGTAAGCCTTCTGAGGATTTCTAGTGGATTTTGGAAAAACACTTGCAGCAACAGAATATAAAAAACAATTGTCGTCACCACATTTAATATTTAATAATGTTTTTTTATTTTTTAATCCCGTCGGTAGAGCGATATTCTTACAACCACAACGATTTTCATGGTAATTTCCCACGTTAAAATCAAGATACTCGTAACTTTTTTATTTTCCACCTGCTTTCATTACGTACAAAATTATCTATCAAATTTAAAATCTTTTTAAAACATCTGTCAATGCTTTCATAGATTTGGTTAGAGAATAAAATCCTTCCGCAATGAAAACAAAAATAAAAACACTGATTAGTTTCTTTTTCATCTTTTCAAACATATTAAAATCCTGAATCTGAAACTTAATCTAGTATTTAAAATGTTGTACATGGCAGGGCGTGCCATTCTGAATATCTCGTATGGATCTTTCTGAGAAGCATCGAATGTTGCTTTTAAAGTGCGCAAATAGCCTCGGTGGGCGTGCGCTAATTGAATAAAATTCATCATTTGAAAAAAAAAAATAAAATAAATAATGGAACTTTTTTGTTTACAATATTATATAAAATTCATATTAATTCACTCAATTCTACCATCAACAAAATTAACATGAAAGCAAATTTAACATTCTGATATTTTCTTTTTACATGCAGTGACTCTTAATGACCCGTAAAGCTTCGATTATACGATCAATAGAATTCATATTATTAAATCTATTAGGGGTGATGGCGGTTTTAGCATACACCCTTTCAAATGAAACGTAATTGACATTTTTATTCAATCGAAACATTTTTACCTATATAGATTTTAATTTTTTTGAGTTTTTAGCAGGAGGTTTAGCCTTCTTCGGGAACGAGGTTTAAAATAAGATCCTTCGATGGCTGCAGATCCCCCAACGCATCAACACATCTACGTTTGGGTTCTAAAATAAACTAATTTTAGTTGTAATTTCATTCTTAACATATTTATTTATCGTAGAAAATATTAAAAAAAATTGGGGGGGGGAGGTTTCTCACCATTACGAGGCTTCATTGTAATCCTTATGGGGATGATAGCACCAACCACATCGCTTCAAAATCTAATAATCAAGTGAGAGTTTCGCAAATCTCTCCTTGTGTGCTTACAGGATGTTTACGCAAGTATATTTCCATAAATTACTCAAGCATTGCTTTCAGTATCCTGTAATTTGTAATTCTGCGCAAAATGTGATTTTTCCCAAGTTATTTTACTAAAAGAAACCCTTCAAAACACATATTTCATCAAATACTGCTTCCACCCTCCCCTCAAAATCTTAACCTTGATCTAACTTTTCTTAGGGAAAAGCGACCATCTCGTTTCTAATTTAGCAATGTAGAATATTTATCACCAACTGTAATCCTGTGATTTGTCAGTAAAATCTTTTCCCAGACCACTTAACTGAAATCAACCCGCCTTTCTAATGTGCATATTAAACTCGATTCATGAATTTTAATTAAATCATTTCTCCTTTTTACATGCCTATATCACCACATGCTTAATTTAACCTTTTCCCTCCTTCTTTACATTAAACGCATCCATAACTTTTCTTCTTAATCCACATCCAGTGCCAACCTCTTCAATTACCACACTTCATTCCCATCTCTCACTGACCTTGGCAGTCTTATTAGAGTCTATATATTACAGGCAAGAAATCAATATATGACAAGCAACAAAGTATCAAACGAAATGATTTTTTCCCCCTTAATCCTGATCCAATGCCAACCTCTTCAATTACCACACTTCATTCCCATCTCTCACCGACCTTGACAGTCTTGCAACACTACCGCCTCATTATGTTAACTCATCCAAGACTCTGTTTTCACGGTCATGGACGACTGCATTTCTGGGGTGCAGAGTTACTCAAATACTAACTACTAATAACAACAGCTGCATAATGCTAAAATAAAAAAAAATCTGAAATATATATGTATATGCTGATTAATTTAGAGAAAGTTCGTCTAGAATCCTAGGGTCCACCAGCAGCCAAGTAATATGAAAGTTGTTGAACATTAGTATTTTGGTCCAAGAGTGTTTTTGTGCTTTTCCTCATGTGTAATGTGTATGTATATGAGCCAGTTTCTGTTAGAAAGCCCTCCACGAAGCCATCCATCGCTTTAGACAGATAGCCCATGAGTGCTTTGCCATAATCAAATAAATGAACCATTCACTCAAAAATATGGCATTACGTAAAAGAACAAAAAACCAAAACACTTTACACAACAGAGAGAGTTAGAACTGTTACCAGTCACGTAGAAAACTACTGCTTCAACTCACTTAATGACTTAAAGCATCTCGATACCTTTCATGTTCTTTATCTCTATGATTAAATGAAGTAGAAGCTGTATATGTACGAGGGGGAGTCAAATGAAAACCATAAAATTAGAAATAAAAATCCGCATATGGCGCCAGTGAGCTGTAAGTTGGCATGCCTGTTTGCGATAGTATGCCGGATGTATCCTAGGTGGCAGCAGCCGACAGATGCACAAACACCGGCGCAACAACAGTTCCATAATGGCAGCCCCACTAGCCACATGCACCAGCGAGGAGCAGCGTTCTGTGATTTGGTTTTTGCTAAGTGAAGGTGTGAAATCGATTGACGGCGAATGAAGGTTCAGTATGGAGATGCCTGTTTGTCACAGCCAAGTAATAAGCCACTGAACATTGGTAGTTCAGGCTGGGGGGTTTTGTGGATGTAACGTTTTACATGTAACGTGAGTCTGAGCCAATTTCTTTAAAAAAGTACATTACAAAGGCATCATTCCTCTGCTAGCCTGCATACATATCTATAATTTCTATTCGTAAATACTGTTCTCTCTTCTTAAATACAGATCCGTATATTTTGACTGCCGTTTTACAATAACTATTGGGCAACAAAATTAGCTTGTTTTAATAAAGGAAAAAATAATTAATTTTGAGTTAAATGAAATATTTTGAAAAGTAATGTTACTTTTTAATCTTTATGCTTCAGATTGCTATAGTTATTCACATCATTTTTATATGAAAGGTTTACATAGCAGTGGTTTAAAGCTGTGGTAATAATGTTTGTAGTTACCTCACTTTTTCCATTCTGAAACAGTTTTTCTAACAGCAGTTGAGTGATGTTTCTTAATACATGAAATTAATTGATTTCTTAGAAAATAAATATTAAGTTCTGAAATGAAGAAGTGTTATATGTATAGGTTGAAAAATACGGTCAATATGTTTGCAAAATCCTGTTCAGTTTTGAACAGCATTTAAGTAAAATAAATAATTTGTATATGATGCAATCAAAAATGTATTACACTATTTCATGTAGTGGATAATTAATCAGGGAACAAAGTATAATGTAAGGTTCCTTTAAATAACCAGAGTTATTTTATGTTTGGGATCTTTACTGTAACTTCCCCTGACTGTTTTCCTACCAGAATGCATTCACATGTATTTAAGGTGAGGTTTTTAGTTTTGGTTTATTATTAGGTCGCTATATCGGATAAGATTTGTAGTCTTCATCTTGCATTATAATTGCCTATAATGGAATTTCATGCCAGTTAAGTTTTGAGTCAACTATGCATTAAATTGATTTGTTTAACTTTTGGCTACTAGTTATTCGAGTTTAAATTTTACATTTGATCTTAACTGATAGCATAAGTTGTCTTGTCACAAGTGATTGGCTGTGTTGTAATCACAAAGTGTGCCTTCTATTCCTATTTAGTTTTAAAAAAACATCTTTTACGCTCTTCTAATGATTCAGTTGTTACTTTAAATGTAGCAATAATTCGCTTAATGTCTACCGAAAGGTTAGTTACACTGTATGACTGCAAAGAATATATCTAAGCTTTAATTATTAATAATGTTAATTTAATAATGTTAAAATCAGTATTGAAGTATTTGGCATGTAGTCAAATTTTTGTATATAAATTGTACTGTTACTTTTATTACAGAGATTTTATTACAACTAATTCAGATTTCTGTTAGATAAATGTCTAAGTGATGTAGAAAATTTGTATAAAATTTAAAATAAAAAGTCAACAGTTATGTCAACATACTATTAATAAAAGTAATGATACTCAATGAAGGTTATTCGTATACAACTATTAGATTGTGAGATTTACGAGATTTGAGAACTGTAAATTATGTGCAATATATTCCATAATCTAGGTAACATTATATTTTTTATAATCAGTCTTATTATAAAAATGTTATAAAAGCAATAATGAAAATGTGATTTTGCTCAATAAATTCACACAATTAGACATCCATATAGTTCTAATTTAAGAAATGAAGCAAAAGAGTATTTTTAGACCACTGTAATTTTAATCATGGCATGATTAAAATTACCATCATGGATCATGGCACATTTTAAGAAACATATGTAAGAAGTCTAAATTTGCATGTGGTTCCTTACAAAGAAAACACCAGCAGTTTGCCTCATGCTGCTAAAAATCTGTGTTTTTCGGGGGAGGGGGGGAGTTTTAATATGCAGAGTTGACATTCAAAATGTCAAGATTCATGTGATATAATATTAAAAGCATCAGTCTTAAAAATCAAATTTGGCTTTTTAAAAAATGATATTTTAAAAGTTTTGTTTTTATATTGTGCTTTTCTAATACAAAAGTTGCTTTTGTATTAAGTTTTAAAACTTGCAGTTTATCACTTTTGCCATCAAAGCTCTGATATCTACCAAATTCGTTAAAATTTATGTGGATAAAAATGGCAACACTTGTTTTAGCTCAGTATTCAGACCAGTAATTGTGGACCTCAGCTTTAGGATTACCATAAATAACAGGATGATCGGATTTTTCATTAACCGTGCTTCCCCCCCAAAAAAAATCATGCCAAAAAGGACTAATACTAGAGCCGTTCCTGCTGTGACTAATAGTGCACTTAATAGGGTCATTGCATCTAACAATGTGTGAGGCTAGGAGAAACCTTTTCTAGAAATTTTTATCTTAGTTAATTTAAATTGGATATTGAAAAAATAATTTAAAAATATTTTGAACTTGAAGGTGTGCCACTGAATGAAAAATTCTTTTAACAGAAAGAAGAGTGCAAAGTCTGAAATCTGTACGTCAAATTTCAATATTTCATCTTACTAGATTTAAACTGATCTAAAATCTGGAAAATTCCAGAATCATCAAAGTGCTAACGGCCCTGAACTTTCTACTGTTGTGCTATGGTTGATATTATTTGCCAAGAAGAACCATTGGAACCCAAATATGATGAAGGAGTAAATATAAGTTTGTCAGTGGTGGATACGAAAACCTTTGGCTCAATAATACCTGCATTATATCCCTATCTCATTCATTGATACCTTTCCCTATCTCTCATATCTTGTAGAATAAGGCTTTAGTGCTGTTAATTATATTATGAGCAAAGAGAAAACTGTCTCATAATTTTGAAAAATGAGATCTTCATTTATCCTTATGAAATGGAATCAGACATCAAATATGTAGTCTCACAGCAAAAACCCCAAGGATCCCATTAATAATTAATTAAAAATGTTTTGCGTTTACTTTTTATTTTCTTTATTTTAACCAGTTTATGGTATTCTTTAATATGTTTTATCTGTTATAAATGTATGTGAGGCATGTGTAAATGAATAAATTTTAACCCTATACGCTTTACTAAACCTTCACTTAAAAAAATGACTTTGTAGTTGTGCTAAATCAAGTTGTTGAACCAGTGGGAGATAAGGATATTGTACCACGTCCAAAGTGGGCAGCAGGTATAAAAAGGATAGACTACCCCTGTTGTCTATGTTCCTCACATTGTGTAACCTAGAGCCATCAAATTTTGAACCGAACATGTGAATCTTGAACCGAACATGTTCATGAATTTATTTTTTATTTTTTTCATATTTTGTGTGAATTTAATGAATTTCTGATTAAATTTGGAGCTTTAAAAGCAGTGTTTTATCTCAGCAAAGGATAAGCTTTTTGTCTTTCAAATTTAATTAAAAAACTCAGTGATTTCAAAGAAATATGTTGCCAATGATTGAAATAAAATAATTTTATCTTCCGCATGCCAGTGTGTTGCTTTTCAGCAAAAAGTAAGGTATTTAATTTTTCTTTCACATTTAATTTGTTAGTGATTTAAAAGGCAGTTTTTTATGTGTATTGTTCATAATTACTAGCTGAACTTATGAAATTACAGAAGCTGGACTAATAATAATAAGTAATTAGATATATATATATATAATATTTATATTTGGTGGTTATGGTCTTTTTAATAGTTTATTCTTTGATTTGTGATGACAAAAATATATCTGTGAGGTAATTGTAAACGTCCTCCTTTTTTTAGCTTTGTTTGACCAATTTTTCTTATTGGATACAAAAATAATTTATTTATATACTGTATTTGACAATGGAGCAATATTTTTTAAAATTTTATTTCATTGTAATGATTTATTTGTGTAAACATCAGATTTTATGTAATTCAGGCTGTTTGATTAATTTTTAGGATGTTTACTTACATTATTTGAACAATGATTCCATCGAAATAAGGTTATTTCTTAAAAGGTATCCATATTGCATACCACTGATGTTATTACTTAAAGCACTTATTGATAAAAGTGATTACTTCATTGTTCAAGAAATAATAAAATTCAGACCAGATGATATCCAAATGAGAAGGTAAGTGTGCTATAAAATTTTGTTGAAACAGTGTATGAAATTTTGTTAATTTTGTAATTTTGTGTACTGTGAAGGAAATTTTTTAAAATGTTTTTTAATGTTTTAATTGTACATAAATTAAGTGCATAGAATCCAGAAGTGATAGTTGCTACATTTTGTGAATGCAGGATTTTTTTTTGTAATAATATTTCATTACAGGAGTTTGATACACATGCTAAGACTTGTTAATTCTAGTGATGGACCGGTTGTTAGATCCCATCAACAGGCTAAGAATTTCATAGGAACAATGTTTTGTCCTGTCCTTGGGTTACCTCCTGATACTACAACTTGTGAAGCAGCAGATTTTCTCTTTAGGTGATTTTATTAAATTTTTTAAAATGCAATTTCCTTTTCTTCACGAATCATTTAAAATGTTTAGAAAAGAATGAATTTTTTCTTTTATGTAGTTGTCTTTTCTTCAATAAGTATACATCTTGTCCCCCAAAGTCCTTACCCAGCTTTTATTTTTGCAACTATTGGTTACAGACATACATTTCCATTTGAAAAAAATAATGATGCAAATATTTGTGTTTTGGCATTTTTAAATTTAAAAAAAATTAATATATTTAGGAAAATTTTCTATTCTCTGTGTGAGAAATAAAATACAAAATACAAAAAAAGTAAAAAAATACAAATACAAAAAAGTGTGAAAATGCTAATATTATTTGAGTTAATTAAAAATGAAAAATATTTGTAGTTCAATGAATTTTTTGTATGATTCTGATTCTAAAGTAATCCCAGGCAGCATGCATTGGTATATTGCATGAGAAAAATATGTGCGATTTACGAATGGCCCTTCATATAAAAATGTTACATTGAATGTAAAAATATCATGAAAAGTATCCGAAAAAAATACAGTAGATGTTTATGTATATTTTTACGTTATAATATACGTAAGTTTTACATAAAATTTAGGTATATCTATGCGAAAGATTGCGATTCATTCATAACTTTTACGTATAATATACGTAAATTTCAGGAATTTACGTATATTTTTACTAAAAAGTATGTACATCTTGCATATATTTATCACATATACGTAAATTTCTCCAGTTTTTTTTGCTTTGCATATGCCTAAAAGTATATGCTTCACATGTGCCTAAAAGTAATAATTGCTTCACATATGCCTAAGAGTAAATATTTAGTAAAAATTTAAGTAAATCTTCCTGACCTTTTTACTGTACATAAACATATATATTTGATAGAAATTTACGTAGATCTTACTCATATTTTCTGTTACAAAAACTTATATATTTGATAGAAATTTACCCAAATCTTCCCTATTTTTTCTTTGCTTGCATATGTGAATGATTTTGGTAAAAATTTAGGTCGATCAACTCTCGTCTTTACTGTGTGTAAATGCACGTTCTTGGTAAAACATTTGCATAAATCTGCAATTATGTTTTTACTGTATTTATGCATCCATTTTTCATAAAATGTACAGATTGTAATCTCAATTTTTGTATAAATCTATGCAAAAATTTTCTGCACGTTATGATTAAAAGTGAAAATGGGATTTTTATATTAAATTTTTACATATCCTTCTTTTAGGTATGCATGGCAAAATTTATGTAACTGGAAAATTTAAATGCACTAATAAATGAAAAAAAAAGAAATTCTATTTGAAAATTATATTACACTTAAAGGCTGAAAATCACCTTTAATATTTCATATTCCATTTCAATGTGACTGCAAAATATGCAATAAATTTCGTAAATTTGAATTCTACTTTGTAAATCAATTAATGCTACCATTCATTTACCTGGCATAAGAAAATGTCCTTTGGAAAAACAGATAATTTATTTAAAGTGTTAGTTAGCAAAACGTAGTAAAGTGAGTTTACTGACTTTAGTAAATAACTGCAGCATACAGTTATTTACTAAACTGTGATACAGATGTAGCGTTGTGACCACGGCTAGCTGTAAACAAAACTGGTAAAATTTAACCCAGGCAAACTTTAACATTTAACAAAAGAATTTAATCTCACACAAACACTACATAAAGAAAGTTACACACAAAACTAACAAGAACTAATACAAAGAAATATTACTCAAAATAAGAAGTACATGTTTACAGTCCTCTGCCGAAACTCGAACTAACTAGTTCGGGCTTAGGTGTTTTTTGAAGTGTCCGATAAGGTGGCGCTGCAATACAGGGGGCTGTTTGCTAGCGTTCGTTACAGACTCCCCCTTGGGCTCTGATGACGTCCCGGCAAAGAGGCCGTGTTGGATAGTTCAATTTTGCGAGGTCTGCCTCTTTTCCTTATGGGAGTCACAGGACCTTGGTCCTTCGATGGAGGCAGTTTATAGGGTCTTAGCATATTGGTATGATAAGTACCTAACACTTGATCAGGAGTAGCAGGATCTGCAACGTCATATGTTGTGGGAGATCTGTTAGTAATCACTAGATACGGACCTTCACGTTTAGGCATAAATTTTTTACTTTTCTTGTGTATGGATTTACTGACTGGATGAATAGTTATCCATACTTTATCACCAGGCTGATAGTAAGTTTGTCTACGTCTTTTATCAAAGTATTCCTTTCTTTTGTCTTGTTTTTGTTCGACACGCTC
>KK116259.1:487490-519965 GCA_000611955.2 Stegodyphus mimosarum
CCTTAAAAATTCTTTTCCTGGCATTCGCTAGTACCAATGTAATATTTGTTGTTTTAAATCCAAATCCTCGATTTTGTAACCATTTAAAAAATCTTTTTCCCGCCAAAGAATTTGAAGCTTCTGTATCAAGGGAAAAAGGTGCTTTTTCTCCACAAACAATTTAAAAAATGGAACTGGAGAGTAGATCGGATGATTCAACTGCATACAATTTTACACAATTGACGACAGTTTTAATTTCTTCTTTTAACTTATTACACTTAGGACACTTTGATTGTATGAAACCGGGATATCCACATCCATAGCAATGAATAGAAGTTTTTCTTTCTTGTCTAGAATTAGTAAATTTAGAATTGTCAACGTTTGTGTTTTTAATCTGGTTAACGTTTTTAGGATTATTAGTTTTAGATTTACCTTCAGTTACACACAAAACTAACAAGAACTAATACAAAGAAATATTACTCAAAATAAGAAGTACATGTTTACAGTCCTCTGCCGAAACTCGAACTAACTAGTTCGGGCTTAGGTGTTTTTTTGAAGTGTCCGATAAGGTGGCGCTGCAATACAGGGGGCTGTTTGCTAGCGTTCGTTACACAGATAATTACCGAATTCATTAAACGACTGAACCACAGAACAAAACATCATTCATTTAGATTATTTTAATGAGTATTCTAAATCTTAAAATTTTTTAATATAGACCAGGAGGGTATTGTAAAAAACTTACCTTTTCCAATACTTACGAAGCTGCTCTTTTTTTTTTTTTTTTTTTTTTTTTTTTTTACTTTCCATGGATGAATGTTTAATATCTCAAATATTGCATTCATATCTTCTGATAATCTGCAGATATATACACATTTGTTAAAATTATGTCTATCAAGAACACGTGACAGAAAATATTATTAATTAGCCTCTGCAAGTTAATCGAGTAACTTCTGTTTTAAATTTTCGGCATATAGTTACAGACATAATTATCATATGTAAAAAATAGTACATTTATCAGTCAGTCAATCTTGCAATGCATTATAATCTATTATTGTTATCTTTCTCAGTTTTAAATCTTATAAATATATTAGATCAGTGCTAAAAGTTCACCTCTAGAGAAGAAATGCTTTATCGAGGCATTTTTAAAAAGTTCCTTTTTACAATGTAACTAATCAGTTCATAAAAAATTAAAAAATTTTTAAAATTATGCAAATTCAAATTTATCTAAATATGTTCTTTATTTCATTTTATATACAGCAGAGAATTTTAAAAAGTTAATTTGTTTAGGAATAATCTGAAGTTTTTAAATAGTTAAATCATGTGACTTTTCCTCTAACATAATTATAAATGTACATGTTGATGTGGGCATACCATTTTTTTTTCGTCTCATAGCTTTATGGTATTAAATGATTTAAAAGGACACAATTGGATAAAAGGAAGCAGTTAGAAGTTGGTCATTTTTTATTAATTTGCTGTCAAATGCTGTGCTTTTTGGATTACACTAATATGATGTGGATGAGTTATTTAAATTATAAAATTAATATGATTATGCCCCACATTAATTTACAAGTATCAAATTTCAAGTATTATGAACTCTAATACTTGCAAAAGAAATACACATGAAATTAATTTAAAAATTAGTTTTTTTTATAGGTATTTAAAAACTGCAATAGTAAAGAATATTTGCTTTCTTACAGATAACGCTTTTCTCAAATAAACCGTAAGCAGAATACCAATCAGAAGACCACATACATATACCAGAAAACTTCATAAACATATATATATATATATCACTCATCATATAACATATATTACCCATTAACATACATACGTATATGTTCATGTAAATCTATATGCTTTCACTATTTGCAAATTCTACCATAAGGAGTAAAGTTTTAAATACTGAGTTCTAGAAGAAAGTGAACAAAGGGTGGGAAAGCACCCTACCTTTGTAGCGTGAGCTTCTGTTTTTGCATTTATTGCTAGTTAAAGTGGTGTAACTGCTTTTACTTTGCTGCCACAAGGCTTTGACCCAGTTTTAGGTAACAGGATTATCTGAGGCCTGGGGAAAAGTACTGTTGCATTAATATCTTTGAATTTTGAGTTTAATTCTTGTTAGTTGAGTTACTGCCCGAATGAGGTGTAGTCTGTTAGCATCATGTAAATGCATTGTGGATTTTGAAAGAGTTAAATAAAGGGTTCTTTTAACCCTTCTCTTGTCTGGTTCCTGCAACTACTTCAGCTGTCATTCTGAAAATTGGTAACTAGACATTACAAGCAAAATGATATTTTAAAATTATTAATTTCATTTATTATTCTTTTAGTCTGCAGCAGCTGAGTCAAATATTCTAAAATTTTATTTGTAATGTTCCTCACTTGTATTATATTAACTAAGTGTTGACAAACCTGGTGAACTACTAAGCGAATAAACCTTAAAGTCCATGAACAGAAACATAAACTTAAGAATTGTTAATTACCCTTTATTGCTCACAGTAAAGATTCACAGACGGCGCTTTCTCAGGGCATACAACTCAGGGTGTTGTACAGGGCGTACATTTCTCAGGGCGCCTCCACTTGGGCTTAAACTAAAAATGTAAGAAATGAGAACTAACTAATGACGTAGCTAAAGAGATTTAGCTGAAATTGACACAACTTCTAAACTAGTTGGCCCGCAGTATTAAATTAGCTGGTGAAGCTATCAAAAGGCACGTAATATGGCTGAGCGTAGTAATAGCTAGAAAGACGTAGCCAAAAGGCAAACGGATGCTATTCAGGAATCCTAACTCTCTCGCTCGAAGTCAGTGGAACTTTGACTTAAATGCTTTCTACTTCGCATTTGCATTTAATGTGATTGTAAAAACTCATTTTGGTAAGGAATTGTAAGCTGAAGCTAGAAGAGATAGGAAAAGTGCATAAACTTAAAATAACTGTTATAAAATTAAATAGGATTATATATTAAATATAAAAGTTATATTAAATATAAAATTAGGATGTACCTTACATATTTATTAGAAAAATCATTATTACTTACTAAGCACTGTTTGTTTCCTTCAACAGAAAGCCTCGTCTCTTAATTCAGCAACAGCCAATACAGAATTTAACGGCAGCTGAGGAATGTCTTCTGGCAAATCCTGCTCACTTGCCGGTCTACATTCCGAAAACATTATTTGTTTTAGAAGCCTATTATTTTCTTCTATACTTTTCATTTCTGCAAATTTCTTTAAGGCAGTTTCTTGAAAAGCTGAAAAATGTATCTAATTGAATTTCACATTAAGACAAAAGCTACTAAAGCTAAGTGGTTCACAGAAGGCATAGAACTGAGATATAATTTTAAATAAAGACAGTTTATGAATAAAACTGCCATTAGAGGCTAGCTGGTGCAAATGTTTGCTACATATTATCAGTTTTCGTTTCTTATGATATGAGTTTTGTGAAAGCATTTTACACTCTTGAGTACATTATTTTTCATTTCTCTCTCAATATTAATGTGATAGAATTTTAGTTTCTTACCTTAGTTTGAATTACATTAATCATACTTTTTTGTGAAGTATGAAAGATTATAAGCAGTTTAGCTTTTTACTCAAAATATGTATTAAAAAATTAGTGCGTTAACTTCTAATTAAATATTTCCAAATACATAAAAACAGAAAATAGGCGAAGCATGCATTAGAATATTGCAGTTGTTAACGGCAAGGGCTATCTGCTTGCTATTTATGTACTTCATTATAGCAAAGCATTTGCAGAATCAAAATTTGTAACAGAGAACATGTTGAAGTGAAATAAAGTAAGATAAAACTGCAAGGAATAAGAACAAAATTCGGTTTGAAAATGATCAGTAAGGGGGGCTGTATACCTTAGAAACCGCGATTTTGCCAAAAAAACTCTTTTTTTTCCCCCTTATGTTTGGCCAAAGTCTTATTTCTTATGTTTCCAAAACTGTTTAAATTTTGTTCCTACGTTCATTTGAACTGGAATTATGATAATTTATTTGACACCCCGAAAAGCATATCAGAAGTGCGCCAAACCTACACATTTAAAAGCGAAGTGGGTGTGTCAGAGTTTTTTGCTTTTGTTTTAGGGCTTAAAACTTCATTTGATTGCATTTTAAAGACCAAAATGTTTCTTATGATATAAAATATTGTTCAAACAAAACAAGGTTCTAGCATATTTCCAAGCTGCGTGTTATGAATTCACTCATGCATTTTTGCTCGCGTTTTGATTCTGTTTTTACATAGCTGATAAGTTGTTTTTTGTATTTATTACTGTGTAATACTGATAAATTTTTTATAAACCAAGTTATTTTTATTCAGTGGGATGCCCAGACGTGCTTCTAGTCAATCTAGAAAAGGGAAATTTTACGGAAGTTGTTTCACAAAAACTGCAAATGTATTAAAGATTGAGGATTCATGTTCAATTATAAGTGCTAGTAAATTACTTCAAGAAGCTATAGATTTGTATACACAGAATAATTTCAGCAACCGTAATTGCATGCTAGATTTGTCTATCCTGAGGATTATATTTTCTGAACTTTGCTGCCCAGATTGTTTAAATAATTTCCCGAATCTAACCGAAGATTCTAGATATGGACTGTGCTTCAACTTTTCCTTAAAGTGTGTAAATTGTAATTTTAAAAAATGATTTGCCTTTGTAAAAAAACTGAATAATATGCCTGAAATAAATGCAAGACTTGTATATGGCATGAGGCAGATAGGTAAACGCTATTCATGTGCAAGAAAACTTTGTGCTACTTTGAATATCCCCCTCCTCCCTAAAAAAAAATGCATATAATGCTCTTTTCTTCCAAACTGCTAAATGTGGTGAAAGAAATGGCCAAAGAATCAATGTCTAATGCTGCTATCACACTAAGAAACAATAAATTATCCAAAGGAAATGATATTGCTAACTGTGTTGTTTTTGTAGATGGTTTATGGTAGTGAAGGGTATTCATCATTAAATGGGTGTGTTACTAGCAATTCCATTAGTACAGGAAAAGTTGTTGATGTGGAAGTCATGTCAGCAAGTGCAGAAATATTAAAAAGAAATCAAATGATCTTGATTATGTGAATTTAAAAGCAGTGCCATTGCAATTATAATGACTGGGCCCAAAACATGAAAGCTAATGAAGCAAAGACAATTTTCATTCCCTCAATTTCTTTGTATAATTTAAAATATTCAGAATACCATGGGGACGGGGATTTAGAAGGTTTCCTTAGTGTAAAAGATATATATGGAAAAAATAGTGTGACAAAGCTGGAATGCATTGGGCATGTTCAAAAGAGAGTTGGTACTCGCTTGAGGAAACTCAAAAACAAAGCAAAGGGACTTTCTGGTAAGGGAAAACTTACAGATAGATTTATAGACAGACTGCAGAATTATTATGACATTGCTATCTGGGAAAATTCTGGTAACTTAAAATCTGTGCAAGAATCTGTGATAGCAGTGCTTTTCCACTGTTCATCGAGCAAAGAGAAAACAATGCATGATCATTGCCCAACTGGAAAAGATAGTTGGTGTGCTTCTCAACAAGCACAGACATTAAATAAGCCTTTCAAAGAAAAATATGCTGGTTTGCCACAGAACATACTAAGTAAAATAAAGCCTACGTATATGGAATTGTGTCAACGTGAATTGTTGACCAAACATTTGCACGGAAACACTCAGAATGCAAACAAGAGCTTTAAATATCTAAGATAATTTTAATTTTCTAATTTTAATGTCAAAGAATACCAAAAGAAGTTTTCATGTGCCTAAAAACAATGAAATTTGAGGTATATGTTGCCGTTATACAATCCAGTGATGGCTATAGAGGCTACTTTAATATCTTCAGATAATTAGGTATGGTTACTATACTGGAAAGAAGTATGAAAAGTTTGATGTTAACCGTATTGACAATGCAGAATGACATTCCCCGATTGGCTTTAAGAAGCAGAGAAAAATTTTAAAAGCTGCAAGAAAGCAAAAAAATTTAAATTCTAGAAAAAAAAAGAAGAAGAAGAAAGAGAAGATGACATAAGTTATAAATCAAGGAAATTTTAAGTTTGAAAACTGATTAAAAGTTAAGTAATTGACTGTTTGAATTCTTTAAACGCATTTATCTCGTTTTTCATTTTTCATATTTTAATGAACAAGAAACACAATAAAAATTATGATTGAAATCTTATGAAATTTGGTATATATGTTTCGAACACTTCATGAAATGAGACAGACCATTTACTAATTAGTAAATGCATTTGTTATAAAGTTATTATGTGTTAAGCATTAATTTTAATGAGAAAATATTTTTTTTTATATATTACACATTATAGCTTATAAAATTTTTAAATAGCTTCCTAGCTTTAAAATAATAGTCTGTCTCCTTGAGAATATCGTTCTGATGAGTTTGCATTTTACAAAATATGAAAATAGACTACACTTTTTTTTTACCACAGTGTTTCTAATTTATTGTAAATATTGCTGTTTTTTTGCTTGTTTTCTTATTTTACTCCAAAAATACAAAATGAATGTTCATTAAATAACTCAGCTTCTTCAGTCTTTTCATCATTAATTATTTTAAAGTCAAAACAAAATGTACAGACTTAAAAAAAAGAAAAAAAAAGTCTTTGAAGGTATACAGCCCCCTTAAGTGTGTCAGTGATTAAAAAGAAACCTTTTCTGTTCATATTAAAATGCAAGAAGGTATTAAATAGCTGTTAAATTATTGTGTTCACATATGTCTGTTCTTAATTTTAGAACTTAACAACTTTGTTTTAATTTCATTAATAAGTCATCTTATAAAAATTTTGAAGAGGTTTTAAATGAATATTAAATTTATAAGTTTAATGATCTTTTCATTGTTTGATGATTAACAATATGTTTAATTTTTTAGAACTAACTTTAGAAAAAAAAATTTAATCAATTTAAATCTGTGAATCTAAACTTTTAACAATGCATAACTTCCTCTTAAAAAATTAAATATCGATTTTTATCTAAGGCATCCTAGCAGCTTAAATTCTGAATAAGAATAAAACTTATATACTGAAAAAATATTTTTACCTGCATAATTAATTGCTTCTTCAGTTATTTTGCTCAGTAATAGCTTTATAGCCACATGAAGTAATAGAAAATGATTCAAATAAGATCTTGATAAGACATTCTTGAGAACAACTGGACCTAAATAAAGCAAAAATTGCCTGAATTCAGTGGCCTTCCATCTGTCAATATCAGATAAAGTTCTTGGATTTATGTTGAAATTCGACGGAATATGCAGCTTCTGAGAACTTATCAAACCAGAAAGATACATACAAGAAGAGTTAGCGAGCCGTCTTTTCCCCTGTTGCCGTACCATCTCAATAACAGTGATCAGCAGCTTCTTTCAAAATGCAAAGTATAGGCCATAACTGTGTGCCAATACTATTGAACAATGAAAGCCCATCAGTGTTTATTTTTAAGCTAAGTTTTAATCTCCCTCTTTCATCAAAATCATGAGTGCTCAAACCCTTTTTAATCTCGTTTTTAATTGGATGTTTTAACCCATAATGGCAGTATTCTCCATCACCAAGTTTTTCTGTGACGTTAATAGTTTTGGAAGGTCCTAAAATTGTTCTAGGATCCAAGGGAAGATTGTGAAAATGTTTTAAAATAACCAACAAATTTTTAAGGGCACCCTGAATTATATTGAATGAAATAGCTCAGTTTCATAGTAATTCTTCTAGATTTAACTTTTCTTCTGAAGGATCTTCATCATCACTTGATTCCGGCCAGTATGATAATTCTTCGTTATTTATATATAAACTGTTGAACTTCATTCCAAATCTTTGTGTGCAGTCAGAAGATTCAAAACTCACTCGTGGCTGTGGTTACAGGTAATGATAAATACAATATAAGTAAATTGTGCACTTCCGAATAACTGCTTGTCATGTGATAATATTTTGCCATTGCTAATTTAGCTAAATCCTTAACGGATTTCTGTTCTGAAAGTATTTATAAACAATAACTGTTGTACTTCCAGTGCATTAGTAAAGTCTTCTTTATATGTTTTCTGCGTTTTTGAAACATTATTAATAGTTTCCATATTTGTTTATGATGACAGGGTTTTAGGTTCCAAAAATGAAAACATCATTGCGATTTTTGTCATTCTAGTCATTCTGTACTTTAACTGAGTATTTAAAATGTTGAGAGCAGCATAAAAAAAAATATTATATATAATAATATGAGTAAATTGCGCACTTCCGAACAACTGCTTGTCATGTGATAATATTTTACCTTTGCTAATATTTAGCTAAATCCCTAACGGATTTCAAATTTTGGATTTCTGTTCTGAAAATATTTATAAATAATAACAGTTGTAAATTGTTGTTGTTGCATTAGTAAAGTCTTCTTTATAGGTTTTCTATATTTTTGAAACATTATTAATGGTTTCCATATTTGTTAATGATGACAGTTTTAGGTTTCAAAAATGAAAACATCATTGCGATTTTTGTCAATCTATTCTTTAACTGAGTGTTTAAATGTCGAGAGCATCATAAAAAACTGTTACTTTAAAAGACATTTCGAAATTTTCAAACCTGTTATCCTCACATAGCTCATCAAAAAATTTGTTCGTCTTTACTTTTCTTTTCTTTTCAAATTTAGTTTCTAGGCTCCATTTATTTGCAATAAACTCAGCTTCTTTCATAATGTCTTCAAACTTGTTTCTCATATCTTCCATATTAAAAGACGCGTTTTTTAGATGTTAATGAGCTCCATTCAAGTCGATTGATTTTCGATTGTCGAGTTGATTGATTGATTCATCGATCCTGCAACTGTAGCTCAGGATGGGTTTAAAAAAATTTTGTTTTTAATTTTTTGCCAGTTATTACGTTTCTTAATGTATGGAAACATGTATTTATATTTCATATTTATCATCGAAATATTTCATATTAATAGAACAATACGTTATTAATATTAGTAGACATTTGCATTGTTAATGGTGATAAGTATGGATTTTCAGATAAATGGATTAAAAGTTTAGCTAAATTGGATTTTTAACAAGTTTTAAATTATAAGAATTTAGTTTATATAAAATAACTTACCTTTATAATGAAGAATTACATTTGAGATCGCTCTGAAATTTAGTTATAAAGAAAAACTTCTTTACATTCTCGGTATAGATTAGACAAATGGCATTAAAATAAGAGTAAGTTCAGTTTACTGCTCTGAGTCATCAGCCAATTAGAAGTATACTTGAGAAGTAGCATTTCGCACTTCAACGCAGCTGTTAGTGAAGAAGGGACCCTGCCTCCAGTATAAATTTCCAGTGTCTTCCCAAGTTGAGTCACAGTAAAACTTTCATCCAAGGTTTTACTGTAAAGATGTCCACTTTCCTTTTAAAATGTTGAAACATCTGGTGTTTTTTTTTTTCAGTCAAATTGTACTATTATTATTGTCATATTCCAATGGTACATAAGACATGACCTGCATTATCTTTCTGCGTTTCCTCTGTACTATACATATATTTCAGTTAATGTATAATTATTAAATGCTTAACAGTAAAAGTTATGGATATTCGAATAATTTTAGGAACTTCTTGAATAAGTTTAGGATGAAATAATAAACGGGTGACCTGTATCCAAAGAGCTTTGAAAATGACTGTGTAATACGAAATGGAAATTTTAAAATTAAATGCAAAATGCTTATGGTATGAGGATTTATCTAAATTTAAATACCCGCTGTAGCAGAATATGATAATTCCCTTCCAAGTTTCAAGGCCCCAGAAATGTTTAATAATTTATAGTTTAACTTATTGAATAATTTATAGTTAAGCTTATTGACACTAACGTATATTTGAAGATGAGTACTCACACTCTGTCGCATAGATTCGTAAAGAAGTACACATAAATACTTGTTTAGGAAACAAGTATAAAGTTTCTTCATAATTAGTAAAAATGAAGTTGTATGAAACAAGTTTTGCATACTTCTTAGAGAATTCATTTAATAAGAATAGGTTTTTTGTACCCCAAGTGGATCAAAAAGCAAAAAGCGGTTATATTTTTATAGGAGCATTAGTATTTATGATTATTGTTGTCTTTTTTATTTGACTCTTAGAAAGCTATTTATGTCTGAGAAATTAATGACCTCAGATTTCCTGTTTTTACATTGCTTATAATTAAGCCGTATCAATTTTTTTTATCTCAATCATTAATTTATTAATCACAAAAATATGAAAATGAAATATAATGTATGGGAACATATATTAACGGAAGCTATTTATGTCTTAGAAAATTTATGCAGTGGACCGAAATAAAAGAGAATAATGCAAGAAGGGATTTTATGTGTAAAAATTGCATCATTTACTATTAAAACGTGTTAATTAAATTTTTTAATTTGCCAAAATTATTGAAATATTGCACTAACATGGAGAGAATTCTTTTCTGAAATATTCCATTCACTTGTGTAGTGAAAATTGCTATCGCAGTTCTTTCAGATGTTGAAATGCAACTCCTGAAACAACTTAGCTCTTTCATGAGTTTTCATGTGCTGAACTATTAGGGCAATGCGGCCATTGATATGTTTAATATTTGCAGTAATTAATTTATCAAAATTTACAAAGTAGTGTATACTTTTAGTTGTGTAATGTCATTTTTATTATCATTATTATTATTGATGATTTCATGTACTGAATGCTGTGGAAAGTAGATTAAAAGCAAAAGTAAAGTAAATTGTAAAGTTTCATTTCAGATAACAATTAGAAAGTACTCCACCAAGATGTTCTTGCCCGTAGTAAATAGTCCTCGAGTGCTTTATTGTTATATAATAATTCAATTCAGTTCCATACGAATTATTACGCATTACTGAATTCTACACTTAAATGTTTCATGTTGTTAAAATGAATTGTATTTTTCTAACGGAGGGAAATTAATATATAGCTTTCAAAACAAATTTAATATCTTCAGAATTATCTTTTAGAAATTAGTGTGAATTCTCAGTTAGATGCGTAATTTACAGGCTAAGAAACACATCTCTCTTCTCTTTCCTAAAGCAAATCAAGTAAATTCAAAAGTAAATCCTCAACCATTAAAATGTACGTAGTAAATAAGATATCTTTTGCGAGTTCTATGCCTTCATATATAATTCTCAATTAGGGACTTTAAAGAATTCTTAACCTGCATTTTATCTGCAATGTGAGAATATTTTGAAAGTTTTGATATGAAAAATTGGATAAATATTGATTTACTCATTATTTCAAGTAAAAATATTCATCCATTCCATTTCCTCCCCCCACGTGAGTGGAGAAGTAAGGAATTTTGATGAATTTAATGAAAAAAAGCAATTTACGCCGGAAATTAACTGAAATATTCGGCCGCTTAACCCTTAAAAACAGAAGTGGGGTCTGTATGACCGTGCCAATATTCTAGAACTGCGAAACTGCTTAGTTATATAGTCATTCTTCTCCTTTTCAGTACTTTCAAGTTGACGTAAAATAGAATTATTCCTAAATTTTATTAAACTTATTAATTATTAAACCATTAATTATTTTTAAAAATATTTTTTTAAATTGGGCCACAGTCGTATAGATCTCACCTCTGCATTTACATTACTTTTTTCATGCATAGGGGGGGTGCTTTGTTACTACATGAGTCAGCAGCTGGCCTGATAAAAAATATTGCCAAATTGGAAAAAACTGATTTTTTGATGGACTTATTATCAGGATAGGGGAAACCACATAGGGAATGAAGGCTTCAAAAGCAAACTGTGAACCAAAAAATAAAAATGTGCATTCAGAGAGTGCTAGGAGTTTCTAGCGGAGTCTATTCTACCCCAGATGTAACTGATACTCTTAAAAAGTGTAGAACATGCTCTTTTTGTTTCCCAAGACTGAGAAGAAAAACTGCCTATTTATGTTTCAGCTGCAAGAGTCCGATAATGAATGTGCCAAGAGAATTTCCAAAAATTGTGTTGGAAATGCTTAAAATAATGTGCTGCAGTTTTTTTAATATTCTTTATATATTACCTTTTTTTGCATTGTTTTATATAATCCAGATTCTGTAGATTGAAAATTTATTAAATAGTTTAGTTTGTACGCATTTGCAAGTAAGTAGTATTTATACTATTTATTTGATTAAGTGTTCCGTATTTTTTCATATGCGATTTCAAAAATTAATTTCTAATGCATTAATTTTAGAGTTCTAAAAAAATAATTACTTCAATATAACAAGCAAAGTGTATTAATGCTTATATGATAACAAGAGTACATTATTTTAAAATTTTATATTTTTAAAATGCATAAACAGAGCTTGCCCCTCCTCTGTGTTTACATAACAGAAAATGAACGTCTGTACTTAAGAGTTAATGCTTGAGCATCTGATTGAAACTTTGTGTTCTTAGCCTGTCGCATAAATATTGCCCCTTTTTTCCTGGCCTTGAATTCATTCAAAGATCCCTAAGCCAAACAGGAAATCTTTCCTATCCAAATGTGGTGTCATAAATTCTTTGCATTTCCTGGACGAAGGCGACATTTCGACATTCCAGTTGGGATTGCAAAGTGAGAAGCCTTTCCTTTAGGGGGTCGCCTTTAATAATTTTCAGATTAGAGACTAAGGAATACAAAGGAACTTTTTCAATTTTCTGGTGACTCCTATCTCTAAACTGGGGTAGGTCACGAAGTTAAAATTTCATAGTCGAATGATGGCATATTAACTTTTTTGCAAGCACTGAATTTAGCTGTTTCATGTTCTTCTAAAGTCTCCCTATCTGCGTCATATAAGGAACTGTGTCACTGCACTGCAGGTCCCTTAAAAACTTAAAAGAAGGTGAATTCTATTCTATATAGACTTATCCTATATAACTTAAAAGTAAATTTGAGTCAAAGCAAGGCTATTCGTCAACTATATTAATATTAGCAATCGTGTAAAAAGAGGTTTAACACAAAATCCCAACTTATCAAAATTAATATAAGAATCATAGTAGAACAAACTCTAAAAATAAAAGGGAAAAGCAAAAGTGAAAAAAATACGAGATAAAAAATATAAAAATAATAATTAATCTTCTTTTACTAGTTCAGAACTTATCAGGGGAAAATGAATTAAAACTTCTATATATATGTAATAGAATCCGTCTTATGCGATGGCATTCCTTGATACCGGTATTTACGCCATTGCTAGTCACAGCTTACATCTTAGGTCATGGAAGTATCAGATGTTGGTGATGAATATTTCAGTTTTCTTATAAATATTAATGTCTCTGTATGTATTTTTCATGGGTATATGTGTATAAATTGTTTTCATCTAACTTTTATATACTTTTCTATGAATTTAGAAAATGCCTTTTGATACATCTAGAAACTAATAAAGAAAAATTTAACTTTCTGTGGTAAGTAATTTTAAATATATGCTGATATATTTCATATTTACATATTAATGGTAGTATTTCTTTGTAAGTATTTTGTTTTCTGTAATATGTTGTTGAATTCAGTATCAGTCAGTCAAATTATTCATCCACTCCTGCTAATTAAAGCAGCTGTGTGAACAACCCTGTAGGCTTGTCTCCATATCAGACAGAATGAGTAGTTTCATCAAAATTATTCTCCTAAGGAAACATAAACACTACTCCAAAGCCGTGCCAGCCTCTGTCCAATCTAGCAGAGGCAAATTTTCTCAGTTCACGAAGCATAGGAGATGATATACAAACTGGTATCAGAAAAATATTGGTCTGCCACTCAACTGCTCATAAGATGATTAGTGAGAACTTGGTTTGTATATAATATATCTTCCAGAACTGCGATTATCAGAGTACAGATCTTACCCAGTGCAATAAATGACAGCAGGGATGGGGGGCTAAGTTGGAAACGTTAGATTTACAGTACTCTTTTTTTATATTTAAAGATAATTTATAATAATAATAATAAAGCTTACAAGTTGGTACAAGCCAATCATTTATTTAAAAATATTCTTTATAAAATATTTCAGTTTCAAACTGACTTCCACTTTGTACTGTTGAATTTTCACTTCTGAGCTAGTAATGAGATTTGCAGATCAGTAAACAAATTTAAAATCCATTAAAAACTTAGAAAGAAATATCTTTATTAACTGTGAAAACTTTAAATTATTCTCAAAGATTCTTTTTCAGATTAAAATCTCTGTTTCGTTTTAGTTTTGCAGTATCAAAGCTATTTCATTTAGTGCACTCTAAATGTGAAGGAGAAGATATCAATAATCCAGTGTTTCAAGAAATACTATCTCCTTGTCAGATATACATGGTACCTATCAGAGTAAGTTTTTCGGCTTAAATACACATTTAAACAAAAACTTTAAAATAGTTAAAAGTTTTAAGATATGTGATTTAGAAATCAAGAGCATTGTTGTAGGAATATAACTGATTTTAAATATTAATTCTGTAGGTAGGTGTCACAATGTTTTTGCATTCTGTAAAAAATATTCTTACTCGTCTGATCCAGAAACATAGTTTTGGGAGAGGTTAGTTACTTTAGCATTGATTTTTATTTGTAATTCTATTCACCTTGTTTAAATTAATTTTTATTTGTATTCTATACACCTTGTTTAAATTTTCTTTTTTTTTTCTTTTTTCTTTGATGCAGCTCTTTTAATTACATGTACATCTCGAGCCATATCTTTAACTCCAGTAGTTTCTTCAATGATTGCTACAGGCAATTTCCCAGGGCGAAACTGGGGTCTTATAAGTGATACAGGTTATACTGTGCAAGTGAAACGGAGGAATATATTTGACACCATTGCTCAGTTTACAGGACTCTATAAATTTTCGATGGAGCATTATTCTGCAGAAATGCGAAAATTTTATCCTGAGTCATGGGGTGAGTATATTAGCTTGCTTGGTACTAAATTGCTTATTTCTATGTAGTAGAATTGCTTGTTACTATGTGTGCTCATCTACTTTATACAGTAAAGTAGATGGAACAGAGGCTGGGAAACTGGAATAAGGAATTCAGTGCTATTCTTACAGGATAGATAGATTTGAAAAACATCCATTCAAAGAAACAGAACAAAAGATTTATTTTTAAAAGTAAAAATGTGATGGAAATAATGAAGTTTTCAAATAAAGCCCATGAGAGCCTTGAATTAAGTATCGGTTTCATTTTCATTCACGGTGGCATAAAGAAGTTTGCAGTAATAGCTGAATTTAATAGTTCCTTTTTATTTTCGTTAGCAGATATTTTAACATTTTCTTCATTTAATACTCAGAATATCATATCATTTTCTGTAAGGGCACTCAGAATTTTTCATTGTTATTTATTTTTATGCTTATCTAGGGTGACCATTTTTTCTGCAGGCCAGTCTGGGACATTACCTCATAAGCCCTCCTCAAAATTAAATAAATAATAAATAAATAAATGAATGAAAATGAGACATTAAAAATAGTAAAATAGTATTTAAAGTATAAATAATTCTTGCAAATGATAATTATGTTTTAAATCTTTTTATGTATTTTATCACAATTTCTAATTTGTTCTTTGAACTTTTCTCAAGTATTGCAGTTGAAATTGTACTTACTTATAACCCTACTGAATTTGTACTTACTTATAACAGTTGCATTCATGATATTAACATGCCGCTATGTTTTTTCAGCTGTTCTCAAACTATTTTTATAGGAAACCCATCTGAGTAGTTGCATTAGTAATAGGTAAACAAAGTGCAGTTTCGATAGCTTTCCCTTGAGACACACACAAAAAATATAATTTTCATTGAAATAATCTGAAATTTGAATCTAACCATTGTTGGTAGATGTTTCTTCATTATTCCATGGTTAAAGTATTTTGAAGTTAATATATATTTTCTAAATATTATATTTTGTTGAATAATTAATTTTCTCAGTTTCATATATTTGTTTTCAGGCAAATATTTTTTCATGAAAACTATTGTTTCTTCTGTTTTGGTCCAATCTGTTTGACATTTCAAATTAATCTATTTAAAATGATTATTTCCTCAAATTGTTTGCTGCATAATTCTAGATAAAAAATCCATATAAAAATTTATAAATTGATTAACAAACTATTTTTGTTCTAATTTTTCATTTTCAGTTATATTGTTCAAAACCGTATTGAACTTGGTGGTAGAAATGTAGAATCAATTCTTTCTTTAAATTTAAAAATAAGATCATTAATTTCTCCTTAAATTTTGAATTTTTCCCCCTCTCTTTACATACTTTTCATTGATTTATGAAATATTGATGTGTGTAAAACCATACTAATGTATATGGAGCAATGGAAGCCAAAATTTGGCTTGTTCATTTAAAGGAATTTTTTAAAACTGTTGGACACTTATCAATTGAAGGAAAATACAATTTTAAAGGATTAAACAATTGTAGCACTCATTCAACTGCAGTAATGTAGGTAGTCATTTTGTTTGGGTTCATGTTTTATACTCCAATCATGTTCAGCATAATTTAGTATGTAATAAAAATGTTGTGTAATTTTTTCCAATTTTTTCTTCAATAGCTACCGAAGCAGTTGGAATTGCATAGAGAATTGTATGTTATTGCAGCTTGTTTCAGTTATTGGGTGACTTAACTTCAGTGAAATAAGTTCATCAATAACTACAATTACTAGATGATTATTCAGTTGGGAAAATGTGTTATTAGTTCAGTTGGGAAAATATGTTATTAGTTTCTTTTCCTCCAAAATTTGGATTGGAATTGCCTGCACAATATTCCACCAACTTATTTGTCAAAGTTGTTTGAATGTAACAGACTTGGTGATGATGGAATTGGTGGTTATTTCTGATGTTTCTCTGGGATGAATGCTTAAATCTAGAATTAATTTGAACATCTCCTTTGTGATCAAAATACCTAACAATGATAACTGGCAACAACTTTAGATCTTTATGGTTTGAAGTATTTGTATAAATGGTTATAAAGTGAATGTTTTCTAATTTGATTTTCAGAGTACAGATTGCAAAGGGTTTTATTTCATTTTTGACTATTGCCTCAGTTAATGTATGTGCACAACAATTTTTCCTTCAAAACTAGTTTGATTAATTTTGATATACAACCCATTCATCTAAATGACTGATTGTCTGCGACTGTGGAAAGAATATACTGCTTCAGTCAGTTTAAGCTGCTGTTCCTCCTCATCAAGTTTTTGTGAAAATATAGCATGACACCATGTGAAGATGCTCTTGCTTGATTCACATTCTTTGTTTTTGGGACTCAGTGTGTCATGTGGTATTGTTTCATCCATTGTAAGTAATTGAAAATGATGAATTGCACTGAATACAGTGAACAATCAAATCAATTTCTGTCTGCTTTGTAAAAGGAAATTTTTTTTTGCCAAATTGTCATTAAATTTACAGCTTCTTTTTTCCCTGTCGATTGGAAGGATCCTGAAAAAAATTAATTTAGAAATTTTTTTGAAAAATTTAACTATTTCACTTTAACAGTAGAAAGTAAAAACTGGTAGCACTTTATTAGTTGATGAGATAAATGTATTTGAAGGCCATAACAGTTGGAGGATTGATTTGTTAATATTTGGAGTTCGCAGGCGATGCGGTTGGCTTCTGTCCATGGACTTGTTGATTTCAAGTAGTGTGAAAAGTAGATACGTGTACTACTTCGAGAGCTAGTGAAAAAATGAAGAACCATTGAACTATTATCACATATACAAGTTACCCTCAACAGTGCATTGAAAGAAACTATTTTTTTAAAAGCCTAAAGGGTGTTAGCGCAAAAGGGCGGTTAATTTCATTTTGGCATTTTGCGTTGATTCACTATAAACGGTGAATCGCTTTTTAGATTGTTGCCTCCAAATATTTGAGCCCTGTAATTATATTTAAAGAAATTAAATAATGGAGAATTTGTATCAGTGTATATATGTTTCTTGCATTGTGATAAAACAACGGAACCTAGAGCCATCAAATTTTGAATAACGTATATCTCCACCCGAATATGGGCCCAAATTTGTTTTATTAGCTATTTCATACTTTGTAAAGCATTTATGAGTTTTTGATTAAGAAATCAACAATTTCAAAGCGAGCAAAGGCAACAGTGTATGGGGGGGACATTATTATCTCCAGCGCACGAGATTGTGTATTGGAAATTGTAAAGATACACTTTTTTAAGTATTTTGTGATATTGCTCTTGAATTTTAGGGTTTAAGCACAAATAACAGGATATTTAATAAATAAAGTTAGCACATAAAATGTTAAATGCTCCTTTGGGCATAATATAAAATATTAAAGCTTTCAGATTTTTTTTCTTTTCATTTCCTTTTTTTGGGGGGGAGGAGATACATCTGATTGGTTGACTTAACCCTTTAAGCATGCTTGACGAACTCACCTCGTCATCGGAGTGTTACGCCGTACCCGTGTTTGACGAGTCCTACTCGTCATCCAATTTTAAAGTCCGCATTTCAGCGTGTTTGACGAAAATATCTCGTCATATCCTTATGTTTTCAAAAATTGTCACTAGATGGCAATAGTAGTTCTGTAAAGTGAAAAATAATTTCTTGGGGAGACTTTGGTGTGTTTGATTTTTGCATTCTGGTGAAAATGGCGAGCTGTAGCGGTGTTTCCAGCCGCTTTTCTGTGAAAAGACCGTTGCTAGCGAATGATTCTGATTCAGAAGATAACATTTTAGATTATTCTGATTTCGAAAGTGGATCGGATTCCGATGCAAGTATTGACAGTTATGAATCAGATGAGGATATGGATAAGAATTTGGATTCGGTGCGCCAATGGTGTAAAGTTTCAAGTGCAACTCCAGCTCCACCACGTTTTCAATTTGATGGAAAGCCTGGAATAAATTTTCAGGTAAAAGGTATTGATAATTCCTTAGATTTTTTCCAACTATTCATAACTGAGGAATTGGTAGAAACTATAGTAGAGGAAACAAATATATATGCAGAACAATTTTTGCGAAAGAACAGAAGTGTACTGAAATTTAGATCCCGAGTGCATAAGTGGAAACCGGTAACTGTACCTGAAATATGGATTTATTTAGCTCTTCTTTTACTCCAGGGTATTGTTTTGAAGCCCGTGACAGCCTGGTATTGGTCAAAGAAGAAAATTTTGAGCACTCCTTTTTTTGCTGAAGTTATGTCAGAGCAAAGATTTTCTTTGATAAGCAAGTTTCTGCATTTTTCAAATAATGAAACTATGGATGAAGAAACTCATCCTTGCTGGAAACTTCGAAAAATATGGCCTATTTACAGTTTCCTTTTGGAAAAATTTCGAACTCTGTATACTCCTGAGCGTGACATTAGCATCGATGAAAGCTTGATGTTACATAAAGGGAGGCTTTCTTGGAAACAATATATACCCTTGAAGAGAGCTAGATTTGGATTGAAATTCTATATGCTCTGTGAATCAGACACAGGTTACATATGGAATTACATTTTATATACTGGAAAGGGGATGATTCTAAGCCCAGACTTCAACAAGGAAAACCTTACATCGCAAATTGTTCTAAGTTTGATCCAACCTTTGCTCAACAAAGGATACTGCCTTACAGCCGATAATTTTTATATGTCACCAGATCTTTGTGATAAACTTATATCATTCAAAACTGACTCGTACGGGACAGTTCGAGTGAACCGCAAAGATGTTCCAAAAGAAATGCAATCATCAAAACTTAGAAAGGGTGACATTATTGCTTTTCAACGCGGAAAACTAATTGCAATGAAATGGAAAGATAAAAAAGATGTTCATTTATTGAGTACAATCCACAATATTGAAATGAGTAAAGTTTCTTGTAATGGAAAAGATGTTGAAAAGCCAAAGGTTGTAATCGATTACAATTTATCAATGGGAGGTGTGGACAGAGCGGACCAAAATTTATCCTATTATGAGACATTACGGAAAAGAATGAAAATATACTACAAAAAAATTTTCAGGCATATGATTGATCAATGTCTTTTCAATTCATCGATTCTACAGAGCAAGGTAACTAACAAAAATATAAAACTGTTGGATTTTTGAACTGCAGTCATTGAAGAAATATTACGTAAATATCAAGTGTCTAGAGACATGACGGGAAAAACGGGAACTAAAAGTGATGAAAATGATCCATTGCGTCTTACAGGAAGGCACTTTGCAGACTATATACCTTCCACACCCTGCAAACGAGAACCAACAAGACGATGTGTTGTTTGCTATGCGTCTAATAAAAACGGTAAGAAGATTAGAAAAGAGACCAGAATATGGTGTCCGGACTGTGAAGTTGCCCTCTGTAACATTCCATGTTTTAAAATTTACCATACCCAACGAAATTATTAGAAAATATGTGTAAGTTTAATTGTATATTTATGTCTTTACTTAGTTATTACTTTAATTATTAGAAAATATGTGTAAGTTTAATTGTATATTTATGTCTTTACTTAGTTATTACTTTCTTTTTTTAGATTTTATTTATTGTAACATGCGAGAGAATGTATCTCTAATGCAGCGCGCCCGCTTACTCCTTCCTACTATCGCGAGAAACACTCCCCACTGCAGTGCACGCGCAGGAGCAAACGCTACGCGCTTAAAGGGTTAAGGAATATTTCTGTATAAGAAGCTGAGAAGTTTTAGAACTTTTTCTGAAGGGAAATTATAGGGCGCAGTTTATGTACAGATCCACTAATCCTACAAAAGACGTAGGTATTTTTCTGCTAGCCAAGTGCAAGTGATAAATGATGAAATATTGTGTTTTTTTTTTAATTCTCTACTTTATATTTCTTAAGTTTATGAAAAAAAAATTAAATGGCATCAGTTATTCGTTGTTTGAAAATGACTAGTTTTATTTTTAAAATTGTTTATAATGCTGGTTTGTTGCATCGTACTCAAAATGAAAGATCTGTTGGGGAAATTTGCATTAAGCTTTCTCAACTCTTGAATTTATTATTCATTAATGGGGAATTGTCGAGCAGTCATACTGTTGTTAGAATTTTCAGCAAATATGATCATGTGTAATTTGCAATTTCTTTTCCTGTTCATCTGTGAGATAGAAAGTAAAATGGCACAGAAAATAAGACTAGCGCAGATACTACAGATCGTATAAAAGACAACAAATGAATGGAATACATGTTCTAGCTTCAGATATATTATCAGAATTAAAACTATCGCCCATGACATCTGGTGTTTTAAAGTGATTTGATTGGACCTGTTCATTTGTGAGATAGAAAGTAAAGTGGCACAGAAAATAAGACTAGCACAGATACTACAGATCGTATAAAAGACAACAAATGAATGGAATACATGTTCTAGCTTCAGATATATTATCAGAATTAAAACTATCGCCCATGACATCTGGTGTTTTAAAGTGATTTGATTGGAAAATATTTTGCTCCTTTTAACTGCTTGGCAACATTTTCACCCTCATAGCAACATGTTTGATCATTGAAAGCTCCCCCCTCCCATGCAACTTATGTAGGGGTTTTGTATTTAGTAAGAAAAACATGTTCTTGGCTTATATTCGGAAAGTGAAAACCAATTCTTTGGAGAAGTCATATAAGGAACAAAGCTTTGAGTAAAATATTTACAGTTCAATTTCAAAAATTCTCACTTAGCTAGCTGGCACAGAGATTTCAACGAAACATGTCTTCGGCTAGGAATCCTTCAGTTTTAGGAGAAAGAGAGTCTTATTTCTGAGAAAAGTTTTTTCTAAGCTCACACATTGTTATATGTGTTAACCTCATTAGCCTTCCTGTCATTCATTTGTTTCTTAAGACAGCTATTCAGTGCAGATGTGTTATTATGTTATAAGAATGCAGACTTCACCAGTGCAGATGTGAGATTATGTAATAAGGTACATGCTAACTGAGTTCATTGATTTTATTAATGCCATGTGACTAATGTGCAGCAGCAGTCTAAGCTGAGTTGCAGAGGGCATGCTGACATAGTGGTAATGCCACTGCTGATATGTAACTCCCCACATATAAAAATATACTTCATGTGGCAAATCGTTGTATTCCTAGTGCTGCCAATGCAAGTCTCTAATGTGATCTGTGTGTAGATAATATGATAATAATACAATCCATATGTGAAAATACTCTAGAAACTAAATTTATTATGATGAATCTTTAAACAAATTGTTAATTCCATTCTGAGATGCTGAACTGGAATCTGGGATAAATGGGTCCCCCTGTACATATCTCACTCTTAGAATACATTGTTGCAGAATTCTTAACAATAATTCCGAAATTTAATTATAAATTGCATTGAAATTTAACAGCCTTCTCAAAATAAAATAATCAAAAGTCTTTTAACCTTGCTACTGAATTTATTCAGAATAATTATTTAATTCTCCAAGGGTTTTGGACATGAAATTCCACACAGAAGATGACTTTCCAATTTGTTACACACAGAACGTTCTGCCAGCTCTTAATGATTTTGATTTTGGGTTGGATGTATACTAGAAGAAATGGAACAAGGTATAATGTCAGAGGGTTATTTAGGAATTATAATATAAAAATACCCCTTATTTATGCCATTTTGAAGGATTTTTTTGGTTTCAGGTCCAAACTTATAATGCTTAGGGTTACAATTAAATTTCTAATACCATAAAATTTTAATTTGCTACTTTCTTAAAACAGTGCTATATTTTTAAACCCAATATACTAAAAAAAGTATCAGTTTGCAAATTAGTTATAATACAATTGGTCGAAAAGGAATCCCAGTTTTGTGGACTTTTGGGAGAGCGTAAAGCCAAGCACAGTTAGCAATAGGTAGAATAAGTGATTTCTTCAACTGTGTTGGGAGTATGTGAGAAGATTTAATAGTTGTTTTAACTTTTGTGAGGTCTGAAGTTGAAGGATCTTAGAGATCAAGCAGTATGGGTCTTCATTTATTAGTTTAGAGACTCCAGCAATATATATGGGTTTGTCCATAACAACGATCTGTACGCCCTTATCAGCTTTAGAAATAATAACATTAGTATCACAATGAATTTCACGTAAGGTCTCCCTTTCCTTTTTGGTAAGATTCAGACTTATTCCACATTCACTTATTCAAACTTATTCCACATTCACTTATTATCCATTCACTTATTCCACCTATTGCTAACTGTGCTAGGCTTTACGCTCTCCCAAAAGTCCACAAAACTGGGATTCTTTTTCGACCAATTGCTTCCAACATAGGTACAGCATCATATTCTTTGGCCAAGTATTTAGTTTCCAGATTTTCTCCTTTACTTGCTAACAATATTCACACTGTAAAAAATTCTTCTGAAGTCATCGATAAACTTAAAGGTATTTCTCCACTGCGTTCCATTATGGTTTCATTTGATGTCAAATCACTGTTTACTAATGTTCCAGTCGAAGGAGCACTAAAATGTCTTGAAGAGGAACCTGTAGCTACCCTCGAAATCGATTGAGTGTTTTTAGTAAATGTACGCCAAATACAAGGTTGTTTCAACGAATTTAATTTTCTAAAATTATTCTTTGCTGAAGCTTAAGTAAGTTATTTGTCGCAGAGCTTTATGTAAGATTAGTATAAGGGCTCTTAATTTAAAAATGAGACATTTTAGGGAGGTTTGCTATAAGCAGTTGTTATTTTTAGGACAGAAAGGGAAAATACGTGAATTAAAATAGAGAGTTAAGGGACTATTGCAAATTCAGAGTATGTATTGTGTATGTGAGTATTTTGCCATACATATATTTTATCTTATATTTATATATCAGTAGTTATTAAATGACTGTATGGAGACACTTTAAAGGTAATAAAAAGGAAATCTAGTTTTTCATATAGGAAAACATATGAAACGTGTTTAGAATTATAAAATAAGTGTAAATTACCAATTCTCACAATTTTCGGAATCTTCTATTATTTATTGGCTTAACTTTCCAGCTGGAGGTTCCTGTGTGAGAACACTTTGAGAGAGATTCAAATTTTCTAATACAAAAGCTTTAAACATGAATTATTTTTTTTAAAAAATGAAGATGTGCATAAAATGAATACAAATTAATAGTTTTTGATGATGCAGGGATTTAAAAATGATAAGGACAAGTTATATAAAAATTAAATACTTAAAATTGTAAAAAAAATTTAAAAAATGGATGAAATTAGAAATAAATTTCCAACAAAAAATTATAAAAATAAAATAATAAAAATTAGATTATTAAATAAATACTTACACAGAAAAATAATAAGCCCTTTTACAAAGTGGTTGAATGATAAAAAACATACTAGAGCGTATAAGGCATTTGTCCTGACTTCTTGACATGCCTTTGTGGTGTAGTGGTCAGCATGCTTGATGCATATTCTAGAGGTCCATGGCTCAAGTTCCAGCAGGGGCATTGCACATTTCTTGAAGCTCCTGCTTCGAAATAACCTAATGTCTCTACAAGTGTCACCCGAACTGAAAAAGGTGGTGGATGATGATTCTTCACCACTAGGATTTGGCGACCTAATCCCCAGTCACCCTTTAAAAGGGGCAGTATATAAGGTATTTCTCCCACCTTCTTGGCATGTCTTCGTGGTGTAGTGGTCAGTATGCTTTGTGCGTATTCGAGAGGTCTGTGGTTCTAGTCCTGGTGAGGGCATTACTTATTTTTCATATCTCCTGCTTCAAAATAACCTGATGTCTCTAATACTTTTACCAAGTAAATTTTTTCCCTTCCTTATTCTGTTTTCTTTCTTCTATATTCTTCTATAAAAGAGTTAGGGAAAAAAGTATTTTAAGGAAATTCAAATTTTAAAAAATTTTTCGTGACTCTAGCTGCTGAAACTTTCTGGTTAACCTAGGTATTTCATAAAGAACTTGTTTCTTTATTATTCTTTCAGTTTTATAAATTTAATCTTTTTTTTATTATTTTTAACTACTTCTTTTTCACAGAATCCTCTTTTAATTTCGTCTTTGTTTATATCTTTGAATCTGTAAGTAGGAGGATCCATGTTTAAAACTTTACAAATAATAAAAATGTCTTCTGTAGAGGACTTATGGTATCCTCTTGTGAAAATGCATTTAAATTTAGAAATTCTGTGTCACCGATTTTGAATATTGACTTTTTAATTTCTTTCAAACTTGTAAATTATTATAAACTATAGCTTCATTACCTGTAAGGGAATCTTCTACAGGTGTTTTAATAGATGAATGATATAAATTGTTATAATTTTAACTAGTTTATGTAACATGTCTATATTTAGTCCTATTTGCATCCAAATATTTTCAAATCATTTCGTTCAAGGTTTTATTAAATCTTTTAACTATGGTGCATTTGATTAATACATTTTCTGTAGTAAACAATGAATATTATTATCTTTAAACAATTGAGTAAATTGTTGATAAACTATACCCTTATCTGTCTGAATCCGTGTGGGAATTCATTCTTTAGAATTCTTTTTAAATGCTTTCTGACTTCTCCTGTTTTTCTTTATATGGGTGTAGTCCATGAATATATACTAATTTAAATAATCATTTGCAGTTAATCAAGAATTTCTTCCTCTATTATATTTATTAAAGGGGTTTAAAAATAATAAATCTGCTGGTCATTGATTGTCAAAGCTATGAGAATGTTTTCTTCTCTATCTAAAATTTCTAATGAGGGGTTTGTAGTTTATATTTTCATCTTGTTGATTTAAAAAGCTTTCAGTTTTTTATGATTTATTTTGGTTTTCCTTTGCAGTTCTTTCACTATTTAGGGCTTTATATTTATTTTAAATAACCAGTTATTTAATTTGAAGCCCTTTTCTGTAAGCCTTCATTCCCCTAATTGTCAGTGCCAGAATGTTTAAATTTGGCAGTGCCCGTAAGAAATGCAAATTCTACCAGTGGGAGAAAAAAAAACCTTAAATATTGAGTTCTAGAAGGGAAAGTTAGAGAGTCTGGGGAAAATCTGTGGATGTTGTAGCGCGAGCTTCAACTTAGCAGTTATTGCTGGTTACATGTGGCGTAAAAGCTATTATTTTGCTGCCAGGAAACTCATCAATGTGCTGTTAGAGAACAGGTTTGTCTGAGCTCTATAGTGCAATTGTACTACTTGTTAATGTCTTCAGTTTTTAAATTTGATTCTTACTGTTTCAATTACCGTCCAAGCAGAGGCGTAGCGTGTTAACATCAAGTTGAGGTATTGTAAATAATTTAAAGAGTGTAATAAAGGGTAGTTTTAACCCTTCTGTGCAGTCACTACTTTCCAGCTTTCACATAAAAGATATTCAGTAGATCTTACATCTGGTGCCCGAACATTCTACTCGGATATCCATTGCCAATAAGCAGGATGGACAATCATCCTTACAAGATGCAGAAGTCGTAGACCCGATGGTGACAAGCCCATTGGATGGATTTATCTTCTTAATACACACGATGAGGGCGGCAATTAAAGCAGTAGTGGTGTTTAATGGTAAAAACTCCGTCACTTCATTAATGGAATCTATTGCCTCGAGTGCCCTCCGAGATAGGCAGAGTCTTTGTGGAAAGGAATCTGGAAATTCTTACTCGGAAAAGTTTAAAGCCTCACCTACAATTTTGAAAATTTCAAAGCAACACTCCTAAAGGCCTTCCCGATTGTGAAAGATCATGCCAAACTTGAAGCCGAACTGTACAGCTTTTACCAATGGAAAATTGAGCACCTTACCGAGTTTATCGTACGTAAAGTCAAGCTAGTGAATATGTTATATGAAAGGCAGCCCGATAGCGAAGTTATTGAAATTATATTACCAAGATTATTACCCGTAGTACAGCATTTCGTGGAGCTGAGAAACCCATGAATGCTGAAAGAATTATTCGAATTAGTTGTAAAGGTCCAGAATCAGTGAATAGTGGAAAATTCAAGGTTTCCTACCCAGGGATACTATCAGCAGTTCTCCCGACAGCCGACTGCGGAAAGAAACAAATACAAGAGAGAGAAACGTTGTCTAACAATGCTGTTAACAAGCAAGAATGAAAATGATAAAGCCAAAGACCACCAGCATACCCAGAAAACATTAGGAGGAAAGAAGACTTTAAATGAATAGAGGGGCCTGAGAAATTGAGGGTCCAGACCCCCTGTGCATTGCAGAATCCCTCCAAGTTGTATGTAAATATCATGGTACTCAAGAATTCCCAACTAATGGTAATCCAAGTTCTTTTGAACGATGTACCCGTAGAAGCATTTGTGGACACCGGCACACAAGGAAATTTTTTTAAACCAAAACTTTTACTATAGAAATTTCCGGAGAATAAGATTGTTTAAAAATAGTAGCACAGAAATCGTTGCTGCACAAGGGAAGGTTTGTAAATGCATCTGGAAGCTATTGCTTAATGTTGAAGTAAAAAATTAAGTTTTGAAAGTTCTATTTCTTGTTGTTAAAAATTTGCAAAACAATATTATTCTAGGTACACAGTTCCTTAGGGCAGCAAACACCACAATAAATTTTGCGGAAAACTCCATTGTGTTGAATATGGTGCCAAAGGTGGTGGAAGAGAAAAATGTTCCTGAAATCAATCTCCAGCATCTAAAGCAAGGTGAAAGAGCCAAGTTGGAAGAATTCATAAGTAAATTTGCTACCTTATTTTCTGACAAACCAGGGAATACACAAATTGTTACCCATGCGATAGAACTAAAATGAAGTGAACCTTGTAAAGCAAAATTTATCATTATGATAAAGAAAAAGAATCAATAATAGAACACCACATAAAACAAATGTTAAGAGATAAAATAATTACTCCCACCAGTAGTGAATATGCTAGCCCAGTTGTTCTATGCAGAAAAAGAAATAATTTGCTCCTTTTGGATCCAAAAGCTTATTGTTTTGCCATTGAGTACCGGAAACTTCATAGCATGATAAAATTTCCTATATACCCTTTATCGGTAATAGAAGAAATAATATGGAAAATTAGGTCTACAAAATTTATGACCGCTCTTGATGTTACTTAGGACTACTTTCAAAAAATCATGAAACCAGAAGACGTGAATAAGATGTCTTTTGTTACAAAGTCGGGAACTTATGCATTTTTACGCATGCCGTTAGTTAGAGCTTTTGAATGTGCTATGGATATCCGTCCTTGAAAAATCCACTTGAAAAATCTCGATGACATCATCATAAGTAGTGACAATGTTGAACATCGTGTGGAAGATCTCCATGAAGTTTTTTTATTATTAAGAGAAGCAGGTTTAACTATTAATGAATGTGAGTTCGCTAGTAAAGAATTGCAATATTAATCTCAGCTAAGGGTATCGACATTGAGTATTCTAAAGTAAAAGCAATAAAAAATTATCCTCTGCCAAATATGGCGAACAAACTTTCATCTTTTCTTGGCATGTGCTCGTATTACTGTTCGTTTATCCAAAATTTTGTTGATATTGTTGAAATTCTGTTTGTTTGAAAATGAAAGAAATCTAAGTTTGCATGGACAATGCAGGCAAACGCTGCTTTTGAACAATTGAAAACAGCCCCAGTGTTAAATTACTGGAAGGGGACAAGAACTTGGAGATTACGGCTGATGCTTCAGATTATACCATGGGTGCAGTTTTAACTCAAAAAAGGCACCCCTTGGCATTTTGTAAAAAAACATTAAATCAGACACAAAGGAATTACACAGCAACAAAAAGAGAAACGTTAGTTGCGTTAATGGCTGTTCAAAAGCTTAGGGTCTATTTTTGGAAAGCCCCAGTTACAATCTACTCAGATCATGCGGCTGTAGATAGATTATATTCTGGAAAGAATATAACCCTAGGTTAATTAGATGGGCCTTAAAGTTACAAGAATACAACTTAATAATTAAGCACACTCCCGGCAAGGAAAATACAGTGGCCGATACCTTGTCAAGAATTAAACTGGATGAAAATGGTGACCAGTTAAAGTGTGGTATATTAACTTCTAAAGTTTTAGGTTCCCGGGAGACAATCATAGCTGAATTGCTGAAGGATCCAGAGTTTGGTAATATCTATGCTTATTTAATGCGCCCAAATAACTTTGAACATGCAGGTCTTGCTGCAATTCCTAAAATTATGAGATCATAGATAATCTGTTGTTCTATACTAAATCGACAAATGAAAACCATGAGTTTAAACCTGTCATCCCAGCTACACTACTGTTAAGCATTTTGCAGGAACTTCATGATGCCCCCACGGCCGGACATTTAGGGGTGTGGAAAACGGCACGTAAAGTATGCGGGATGGTGTATTTTGCACAACTACAGAAGGTAATAACAGCCTATGTCAGGTCCTGTAACTTTTGTCAGTTAATTATAGCCCAGCCGGGTATCTAAGTAGTATTCACGTGACGTTTCCTACTGAGATCCTTGGAATAGATCTTCTTGGCCCTTTTTCTCAAAGTGACTTAAATAAAAACCGATATCTTTTGGTGACTGCAGACCATTTTTCTAAGTGGGTAGAAATAATTCCCTTAAAGGAAGCGTTGGCTAAAATAATCGCAGATGCGTTCTAACATAAGTATATTTTAAAATACGGTGCCCTGTTAAAAGTAATAAGTGATAAGGGTAGGCAATTCTTTAGTCAGATTTTTGAAAACTTGTGTAAAGGGCTTGACATACGGCATATGAAAATGGTCCCGTACAGACCACAAGCAAACATCGCGGAAAGAGTTAATAAAAACATTGTTAAAATAATTAGAAGTTGCGTTAAAGATTATCATAAGCACTGGGATGGCTGCGTTGATGAACTAATCTATGCTTTAAAAACTGCCAAGCATGATACAACAGGTAAAACGCTCACTGAATTATTGCTCGGTAGGAAGAGTTTGACTCCTTTAGACAAACTGTTTTTTGTCCAAGAGCGAGAACTAGAATTTAAACAGGCAAATATTCAAAAGCTGATCCATGAAGCTTTGAAAAATTCAGATGTAGTAAGAGAGCGGCAGAAACTTCACTATGACAGAAAATGCTGTGAATCAGATTTTAAAGTGGGAGATAAGGTGTTGAAAAGAAAATTCACTGTGTCTAGTGCACCAGAGAATTTCGTATTGTTATTCGTCCATAAATTTGAAGGGTCTTATGTAATACAGCAGATCGTTGGGGCTGTGATTTTTTTAAAATCAGATTTGGGAGAAAGACTAGTTCGGATCAACTAAAACAATATTATGAACATAAAGACTTTGACTTATTAAATAGTTTCTTGTAGGCTTCCGAAAAAGAAGAGGTGGGTTCCCTTGTGGCGACTTTGGCCCCCCCCCAGAGCTTACACCACCCATGAAGAAACAAAGAACTAACCAAACTACAAGGTTTCAGATAAGCAGAAGAATTCCGGAGAAAAGAATCCCTTAACATGTGGAAGATATAGCGAAGAAAAAATTCAAGAGTGAAAGAAAGGTTCCGGTTAGAAATAAGGATCGCCATGTTATGACAAGGTCTCTCAGTAGACAACCCTAGGATACATCAAGGAGGCAGCATACAGAAAGAATAGTACAAACAAGACCACCGGTCGGTAAAATGAAGAAGAGATCTGCTGACAACCCTAGGATACATCAAGGCGGTGGCATACAGAAAGAATAGTACAAACAAGACCAGCAGTCAGTAAAATGAAAAGAGACCTGCCGAAGTTGAAGGCACAGAGCAGAGATCGAAACAACCTAGAATTTGCAGGCAAGCGTCCTCAAAGACCGATGAGCAAAGAGCCAGTTTTCCAACCAGTAAAAGAAAAAGAGATGACATGTCGCCAGTCCATCCTACAGGATAAACAAACAGAGGTCAAAAGAGGAAAAGCCAGTATCCACCAGTGGATAGGAAGAATCCAGTATATGGAATGAATATTCAATGAGACTATCCAAAGTGAGTCACCTAACTTGAATGCAGTTCTGCAATAAAAGAATGGCTGAATATCAAGCATCGAAAAACATCGAATGTTTAAGACGAATGTAGAAAATATTTGGTATGCATGTGCTTTGTAGGGCTCTGCACCGACACTCTAGTTAGTTTTCATGTTTTATTATCTCATGGAGAATCTAGAAGTGAATTTAGGGTGTGTCTAAAATGATTGTTATATGCTATAAAGTAGATGTGCGTTTAGGTGGAGAGTTTGTTCACTGTAACACATTACACTTGCATTTTCACCACACATTGTGGAGAAAATTTAAGCATGAATGTGAAACGATTAATTGTGACACAAAAATCCGTAATTTTCGGAAAAACTGAGAAAGCTACGCTAAATGCAAAAAGGTTAGTAACTTAATAAAAGAATGTATTGTGAATTTAAAGTATTATTTAGAAACATATATTCATAAATATTCCTTCCAGATGACTAGAAGGAGATGACTGAATGCCAGCTAAAAGATGAGGAAGGAAGTTCAGCACAACAATAATGAAAAGATCTCTTTCTGTTATAATCTAAACGGGGCTCAGAGCCTGTTAGTTGTTGAATTTATCAGTTTGTACCTCTATCGAAGTCTGTTAAATTCTGGCGTGGGCAACTGTAGGTCTTTATATTTATTTTAAATAACCAGTTAAATTTAATTTGAAGCCCTTTCCTATAAGCCTTCATTCCCCTAATTGTCAGTGCCAGAATATTTAAATTTGGTAGTGCCCGTAAGTAATGCAAATTCTACCAGTGGGGAAAAAAAACCTTAAATATTGAGTTCTAGAAGGGAAAGTTAGAGAGTCTGGGGAAAATCTGTGGGTGTTGTAGCACGAGCTTCAACTTAGCAGTTATTGGTGGTTACATGTGGCGTAACGGCTATTATTTTGCTGCCAGTAAACTCATCAATGCACCGTTAGAGAAGAGGATTATTTGAGCTCTGTAATGTAGTTCTACTACTTGTTAATATCTTTAATTTTTAAATTTGATTCTTACTGTTTCAGTTACCGTCTAAGCAGAGGCGTAGTGTGTTAGCGTCGAGTTGACGTATTGTATATAATTTAAAGAGTGTAATAAAGGGTAGTTTTAACCCTTCTTTTGTGCAATCACTACTCTCCAGATTTCGCATAAAAGATAGACAGTAGATCTGACAATGATACAATATCCAGTTTGAGGATTATAATATACATCTTTTAAGGTTTTTTCTTTTTATTGTGACAACCCTTTGGAGTTTCATTACTCATTTTAGAGCCGAAAACATTGTAGATACCTTTCAATATGGGTTTGTTGCTCTTATAAACAGTTTCATGCGAATTTTTTATATTTGTTTTTTCTTTGCATTTCAGACGTCTTTTTTGTTTGTATATTAGGTCTAATGACCCTCTTTCTATTCTTTCACACACTGTGGGATTTGAAATTGCATCTAAACCTTTTGTCACATTTTTGTTACATACATTATTTCTAGTCTTGGTATCTCTGTTTTTTAAATAATGTATATCATGTTTGTATGCTGTATCATCCTCTCGGCTTATAGGCTTAGACCATTTTTTATAAGTTAAATCAGGATCTAATCTCGTTTTACCCCATAAAAGCTGTGTCCTAGGCCCCAGGTCCAGGCAAAAGCATTTGAGATGGTGAATTGTTGATTAAATTGCTAATGACACCTTTTCCTTTCTTCTTTATATAGTTTAAAAAAAAGTCTAGCAGCCCTTCAAGTTTTCCTTTTTCAAATGGGAAAAACTGTAAATCTTTAATAAATTCTCACTGTTTTACCAAAACTTCTGCAGAAAATTTAACAGAGTTTTATAAAATTTATAAATATGCTTAAATTCCTCTTTTCTCTCTGAAAATTTAAATGATTTATGTAG
>KK116260.1:9902-67591 GCA_000611955.2 Stegodyphus mimosarum
ATAATATTGCTAAAATTATGGTTTTACCAATATTGTCTTTCATTTACAATTTCTGAATTTAACAAACTGAAAGGCCTCGCAATACTTCTAAACAAGCATATCCATCATTAGGGCTAGCCTCTTGAGCTAACCAGTGTGTTTTGCACTGGTGGCTCAGGGTGCCTAGGCAGTTACTTGAAAAAGCCTCCGTAACTTACATAAGGTCACTGGCCTTTGAGAACTGCACTACTAAATTCCATAATAAAAAAAGTATAATAATAATAAAAAAAATTACACTCAATCATGAAATGAGAGCCTTCATCACCATTATCTTATATGAAGAGGGTAAAAGGAACAACTGTACAGAGGTAATAATAGGCCTCTGTTTCGGAACCAGTACTCCCTCAACATACTTTATATCTTAGAGCAACCCATAAATTTTTAACATGCATTAACCACAATTTCATATTACTTAACATGCGTTAACCATAATTTCATATTACTTATCTGTACTAATTTCACTTATTTTTGTATCCACTTCATTTTTAGAATAATTATAAAATTCTTATTCAAAATTTTCAACACAAATTTCAAAATATATTAACGTTAACAACCTTCCAGAAAAATAATTAAATCTTCTTCACTAACCTCACTTAAAGTATTAGAGTTCGAATTTTTAATATCATTTTCATAAAACAATACTATACTTTTAAGAAGCAGCAATATGTATAATATGTATTCAGATTTTCAATATAATAGTTATGATTAGTAATTTCAATATGATTTTTTAGTTGCACTAAATAAAATCTTTAGAAAAAATCCAGACCACAGACTTAGAAATGAGACGATGAACAAATCTTGCAAGAAAATTCATTCCCAATTCAATAAAATGTGTTTCATATTTGGAAAAACACCATATTTGAAGACTGAGAAACTCGGAAGATATTTTTCAAGCACACGCTAAATTTACGAGAAAAGCACAGCACAGCATTAGAAGAACAAAGATGTCGTCACACTACGGCCTTGAAACAGAAAAAAAAAAGGAAACGCAGATCCGATGAACTTTCAACAGCCGGCATTAAATCAAATTCCTAATTTTTATTTCGCAGTCCCGTCACTGGAAATTCTTGAGAGTTCATTGGAGTAAACTTTTGCCCAACACATCTTTTGAATATCGCCTGCACACATCCATTGGGGTTAGCAGCGGAGATCGATCCCTGTCGACTCATTGGCATAATAAAAAAAAGTCTGTAGTAAATGACCAGGAGGAATTTTAACGTCGTAGAAGTGTTGATCTATAACGAATAGGAAATTGGAGGCGAAGGTATATTAAATCTTCATTTTTTATTTCAGCTTGTTGTGGCCACAATCAACTTGGCACATGAAATGTGCCTATTCCAAAATAACTCACATTTTAGATTAAATTTCAATAAGAAAGAAGAAAGTAGCAGACAGCAGTCCAATTAGACCGAAGCGTAAAGAGCAAGTGCGTTACGTTCAGGGTGAAATCCCAATTCAGACTGAGTTAGTTTTGGTTTAGAATGCATTTTGATTGGATAGTTAATACTTCTGTAAAATTATTATTGGTTACTTGAGTTTCAGTTCCATTTACATCATCAGAATTATGTAAGAGTCATATGGCATGGATCAATCTAGAAATGACGCAGTGCGTAGAGAGGTTATTATTTTTAGAATTGATAAGAGAAATTTACGTTGTTAATTTAATCTTAGACATATTCTTTATTTTTCTTACATATATATATATACATATGGTATATATACATATATATATACCACCAAAGGTATATATATATACATATCCACTCTATTACTCGGCTCAGTGAGCTCAGTTTCTTTATTCTTATATGTTTGTAAATTAAGCATTTTTTGCTTTAAAAATGATTAAATTACATTGTTCTCATCTCCCGGTTAAGGATTTTATGACTTTAGTATCTGCATGCCAGATTTGTAGAATTATCAGCAATTTAAAAAGTGTTTAATTGCGGCTAAGCCTAATCATTTTTCTCATGGCGGACATATTTGTTTACATTTGAAACCTAGGAGAACACTGGATTTCTTGCCAATCTAGAGAAACTAAGCTTCCAAACAACAAAGATAACGCCTTCTTTTATTATTGCGAATTAAATCATGCTTAATCCATTCTGGAATTTATTCGAGGAAATAAGCGTTTAAGATTTACTTCGTAATTTTTAACATAGATATTTTCAGTTTTTATGTATTTTTGCCTTGTCACGAACTGAGAACTGAATTAATTGAATGAGAAATACTGAATCGTATGTGAAAATGTCTTTCTGTTTTTTTCTTTCTTTGTTTAAATTCTTTTACACATCGGTTTAGATTTATTATAGTATTTTATTATAGTTTATTATAATATTGAAAAGAACATGTGGCAGCTATTAGGTAATTCTCCAGATGATATGCATAATTTTTGTGCATTCTGATAAGTTATAAAGTGAATGAGATGCAACGCTGTTAAGTGAAGCTAGCGCCAGAATGTCGCTGTGGTAAACAAATATAGGGAATTTTAAAAGAGTGCATTTATTCTGTTGTGGTTTATGAGCTATCGATGAGTAGATTATAAATATTATAAAAATATTATAATATTAGATTTGATTCAATCCAATAAATACAAAATGCGTATAATTTTATGTTCCGTACAAGGTAGTCATGTAGTGTACACATCAGATTTTTTTATCTTGTTTTTGTGCCTTGATAGCTTTATTTAGGCAGAGGATAGGAGAGTTACCTGTCTGGGTTCCAGCCCAGTTTTAGTTAAGAGCATTCCGAGAGAGAGAGTCCTAGAATTCAGTAATCGTGCACTTCTCTTTTCCCAACACCATCCTCTCAAGAGCTTTTTTTACACAATTTATTCTTTTATAACAAAGGAATTTCACTTGCATAATAACAAGAAATTTTAATAAATGTAGTGCTACATGTTAGCATTTGGAGGCGAACGTAAGTAAAATAAACACATAAATAAACACAGTTTTTGTTAAAAAAAGGTGACACGTTTAAATGAAAAAAAAACACTTAACTAACTGGGAATAATATAAGGAACGTTCTAATAACGTTGAAATCCATTATTACCATGGTTAAGAAAATGTATGGAAATTTAAAATATTTCATTTTGAGTGACCGTTAATATCAAGACTTTTGAATAGTTACTTAAATGCAATAATATTAGTTGTTAAATAAAACCTAATAAAACTATAAATATTCAAAATTCGTATTCAGTAAATGAAACTGATTATATTTTACTACTGTATTACATACTGCCCTTTAGTCTGATTACGGTAATATCATCTCTCGTATCTCTGAGAAAAGAACTTGCATATCAGCATTTTGTGATAATTCAAAAGCTGGAACATATTCATGTAATTTCTCCCTTTCGCAATGCATTAAAAAGACAAGCTTTAAAATAGATTCTTCCTCCCTAGTGATTGTTTTTTGTCTCTCGCGAACTACATGCGAAGATCACGCTGAACCCTTCCCTTCTAACTGTTGAACTTAATATCAGAACCGACCCATCACAACAAAGCAAGCACAAACTGACATTCAGTCTGCGATTTTGCTGAGTCAGTCGCAAATTCACCTATGCATGAATGATTTAAGGCAGAAGGAGTAGAAGAGATGACATTACAAACAGGCGAGATTCAGGTTACAGAGAGGTAGTAATTCATTTCTTATTAGATGTTGTGATTTTAATATTACTATGTACTTTTATTAGAATGTAGGATTTTTTAAAGAAATTGTATTCTGGTACCTGTATTTTATCCATGACTACTTTTCATTTGTTATGTTCTTAGTCTAGCCACGTTTTTCGCAAAATTAAATTATTCGCATAATTTTACCATCTTGATTTTCGGACGATAAAATTAGTAAAAAAAGGCACTAGCACTCGGCAAAAGACACTGAAAGTTCTGAAACTGACTTCATTCAATATTTTGCTAAGTTTCAAATGTAAACAAATCCTTTAGGTTTAGTCGCTATTAAACAACTTTTATATTGTTGATAATTTTACAACTATTACATGCAGATTAACTAAAGTCATAAAAACCTTAACCAGAACATAAGAACGACATAATTCAATCATTTTAAACTAAAATGCGCAATTTGCCAACATATCAGAATAAAAAAATGAGCTCATGAAGCCAAGAAACAGAGTGTGTGTGTATATATATATATATTTATATATAGTTATATACTTTTGGTGGGGCCGATTGCAACCAAAAAAGAGAGGTGCACAACAACATGTTATAGCAGTCACATGTAAAAAATTTCAACGTTCTGAGGCTATTCTTTGTTTAGTTTTGCAAGATGAATACATACGTACGTACGCACAGCCGTCACGAAAAAATTCTGTTCTGAATTCATTTTAAATCCATTTTTAATCCGTTTCAGGCAAAAGGGACTTTTATTCTGTCCATACATACAGATGTCAAGCAAAAACATCATTCAGATGGATTAGAGAGCGGTCAAAATGGATATTTTCTATGAAATTTGATACTCAGAATTTTTCGCGATTACATTGCTTCTTTTACTTTTTAAAAGGAAGTAAAAAAGGGGGGAAGGAAATACGGTTTATTATCATGCATCAATATATGTACCAAACGTACCGTCATTTAACTTTCATTCTGAACATTAATTTAAATCTTTTGTGTGAAAATTGCGTCATGAAAAACTGAAATGTCCCTTTAGTTGTATATGTACCATAATCTGTGAAATTCTGCCCTATGTTCTCAAAGCATATATTAACGTATGTTTTCTATATAACTTAGTTATCTTTCTTTTATCCCTCAATTAAAAAAATTCGCTGTTCTAGTAATTAAGGATTTTATTTATTATAGACAATAATTTTACATAAAAAAAAACCTAGGCAAGCAAAAAAAATTTAACAGATGATGTGCAATTAGAAGGGAACTTTTGCCGGTTCTTAAAATCAAAATATTGCGAAGTTCAACATGTACTCCGAATTTCATTTTATTTCGAAGTTTTATAAAATTTACCTACTTTCACACTTACGAATCTTTTGCAATCAAGGCTACTGAAACTTTACTTTCGCATTTTTGAAAGTCAGAGTGAAAAGTCGTTTAATCGTAAGAGAGTGTGTAAAAGAAGACTGCTCCCAAATATCAAACATTGCTGTGAATTTTATTTTCAGAATCCTCTGCAAATGGCGATAATCTGCCAAATATGCCGTGGGGCATTTTAGCGGTGTAGGCAACGAGAGGCAACTAACCCAAAATTACGCGCAAGTGAGACTTGCGTGAGCCACAAGATATTGTTCTCGTGAGCTGAATATCCATCAAGCGAATGCGAAAGAGCACCCCCTCTCCCCGATTCTCTTAAAACAGAGTAAGTGTGTGGAGGGGGGAATCTGGATTAAAACAGCAGCAGTTGCAACCGTACACCCTGGAAATACGGAGGCTGAGAACGCAGGGGGAGCTTCAAAGGGGGGAGCTGATTTAATTACCGGAGCAAAGTTTTCCTTTAAAAGAGTAGGCTGCATTTTCGGATGGTCTGTTCTCATGACAGTTGGATACGATACTATGTATTAAATGGAAAATGGTGGCGGGGGAAAACAGGGGGTAGGCACCTTTTCCGTATAAAGGTTTTCATTTCGTTTGGATTTCGTGTGTGTAATAAAATCAGTTAACGTGTTGTCTTTCGCTTGCGAGGCGAGGCTGGCGAGAAAGCCCGAGGATGGAAAAGCGATGAAAGTTTAGTTGCGATTTGTGGCAGCGTCTGAGTCACGATATTTTCCTTGTTTGTTGCTCGTTGATGTTCCTTTCCGATGACATGTGTGAGGGAATTTCTGTTGGATGGTTTGTTGTCGAATTTTAGGGTGGAAAAGTTTTCGAGCACCATATGGTCCGTTTTCATTTCCTAGTTTTGATTTTCCTTCCATGTTTTGATTAGTTTTCCCTCAGGAGAATTTTGATACGCGAGTAATTGTTTGCGGATTTGAAAGTGATGAATCCTTACTCGAAAAACGATTCATCGATCTTTAAGATGAAAAATGACATGTTGCGCACTTTGGGCGAAAAATGTTTCCTTAGTAATAAGTTAAATACGAGTTATATGATTTAACTTGGTAAATGAGGAGTAGACAATGTCAAGAACAGATCAAATTTATCTCAGCAAATTTTCCTTTATTACTGCTTTAAGTCTGACTCATCATCCACATCCTCGGACATTCAAGAAACAAATGTTTTATCCTCAAATTCGCGAGATCGAAAGCTGACATTTCGTTATTTCTACTAGGCAAACAACAGCAAGAGAAAGTTTAGAAAGAAATGTTGATTTCGTAGCAAGTTTTACTATTTTCATGATGTATTTTCAGAGTTTAAAACATTTTGAACACGCACCGTGAAAAATTTCTTTGTATTGTATAAAATTAGTTACGAAATAACTAAATAAATGATTAAAAGGAATATTGCATTTAAAGAAAAGTAGTGGTTGCCAGTATACTTACTATGTTCTCAAAAATGCCAGCGATTCTGTCATGCAAATCTTTAAACAAAAAGATTGAAAAGTAGGATTAATGCATTCCTTTTCTCTTATCTCATCTATAAAATTTGGTTAGAATTTTAGCTATACAAAGAGAGTAATATTTCTAAATAGACGTTAAACAGTCTCATTAAAGATGCATGACAAAAATTTCCTATTCATTTCCTGATACGATGAAAATGACATGGTAAAAAACAGAAAGAATTCAAGCATACTTCTGTAAGCTTTTGCTTAGTTCTATGACCTAAATACTGTCAATACATATTTAAGTGTTTTTTTCCGTGAGTTGTCAATAAAAGTAAAATTTAAAAAGATTTTATTGAGTAATCTTTTATTTAAAAAGGATATGATAATTAATGCACTAAAAGGAGAAAAATAATTTATCACAGAGTTTAATAAAAATAATAGGTAAAATAATTCTGTTTACAGAATTTATCTGCAATTTTATATCGCGAATAATAAAAGCGTGGGACGCCAATAATAAATTAAAAACGATAATGGCTTATATATTCGATAATGCAATTAAACTAATAGGTTTCTTAATTTAGAAGCCCCACGACTTTTATTATTCGCGATGTAAAATTGTAGATAAATTCTGTAAACAGAAATTTTTAATCTGTTATTCTCATTAAACTATATGATAATTTATTTTATCCTTTTAGCGCTTTAATTATTGTATCCATTTCAAATAAAAGATTTTTACATAAAAACATTTTTTTAACTGCATTTTCTTTTCTTTTTTTATATTAAATTACATGTTATGTATAATGAATTTTTTTTAAAGACAAGATGTAAATTATAAAAACAAAGTATAAAACAAATAAAAATAATTCAACATCATTCAGAGTATAAAGAACTCGATTTGAATATTCAGTTTCAGAAATTGAGTGTAATAACAGTGTTAAAACGAGAATTCTATTTGAGGCTAAATGAAAAAAGCGAATATTGCCAATTCATCATTAAGTGTGTCAAGACGACAAAATAAAAAGCAATTTTCTGGAGAGAAATCTTTCTCCTGCAGTCTGCTTTAGACTGCAACACATAAACATTTCAAAAATTTATATCTGATATACTTTTAGACGTTGAAAGTTTAAAATCATTAATGTTAAATAGTCAAAAAATCGAGCAAAGCTGAAAAATTAGCTAAAATTTTAGAAATTAAGTTACAATTTTCATATACTTTTCACTGAAAAAAAATTTTCCGCTCTATTTGATGGTGCAAACAATAAAATTCTTATATGCTTAGCTTGTTCGTTAAACGAAGATAAGTTCAAAAAAGCATTAAATATTAAATAAAAAAAGTTTAAAAGGTAACTAAAATTAAAGCATTTTTAAGGAGTTTTTAATGTGTATAAGCAAGTAAAGCTATAAACTCTTAATTAACCTACTTTCATTCCTTCGAAAAGCAAACTGTAAATAGCTGAATTAATTTAATGTAAAATTACCTCTGAGATTCATTTTTCATTTAGCTTCTAGTAATGCCTTTAAGTTCAATTGTAATTACTAGACAAAATCATATTCTTAGCATTCTCCTGTGAAACTGATTACACCGAAACAAGAAGCAAATTCGCATTTAAAATACATTACATGGCTAACACGCAGCACAAATGCGCACTGAAAACTGCAAAGGAACTATTTACATGATTGCAGAAAAGACAAAAATATGATGCTTCAGTTATCTTGCATAAAAACAGTAAGTAAGACATCGGAGACTTAATTCAATAGTTTCTCTCCAGATGAGGGGCCACCAGTGACCACATGGATAAGACCGCTGAAAACTATTAGCTCGACTCGCATTAGAAATTGCAGAGCAGACACTGTAAGTGTGCGTTTTCATGATTTTTCCCACATATGTTATGAATATGGGCTAGTTTCCATTAGGAATTATTGTCTTTGTGGCTAATCTAACTTGCCTAACTTGATCAGAATAAATCCATGAGCAAGATTGTATCTGTCGTTGGCATTTGCTTTGAGCATCATATGAGTAATAGTACTGTAGAGTTATTAGATTCTTCTAAAGCAGGAGTACAGGAAAAAGGAGCAATGTCCTTGCCGGAACTCGAACCTGGACCTGTCGAATACGCGCCGAGTGCACTACAGTTGCACCACGAAAGCATACCGCAACGAGGGAGAAAATATCTTATATACTTCCCCTTTGAAAGGTCGATGGAGTTTAGGGGACCCAATCGCCAAATCCTGGTGGTGAAATACCATCATCCACCAGCGTTTTTAGTTCGGCCACACGCCAGTTCTGAGTGCCCCTTCTTCCTAGTGCACTGTGAAGTCATTAGGTTATTCTGAAGCAAGAGACGTGAAAAATGAGCAATGCAGTCGCCTGGACTCGCATCTGAACCTCTTGAATACGCGTCAACTGTGCTACCGTTACACCACAAAAACATACAGAAAGGAGGGAGAAAATGCCTTACAGGTTACCTTATAGTTATTCCTTATGCCTTTACATAACTCCGTCCTTAATTTTGAAGGAAATTATCCCAAAAAGTGGTGCCAAGTTTCTACTTCTCTTCTTCTCCTTCCAGCAAATCACACGAAAGGGCTTTCGGTTCCCGGCTATTCTGAATGCCCTTACGCAGCAGATACTAACTATATGCTCGACCCTTCGGTAAGGCATAATCAGCTTCACTAATCGCTGTACTGTCAGGACGTCTTAAAAATTCTTTTGTGGAAGTATCACTTCGGTTATGGAAATTTCTCTCGACTGCTTTTCTACAATTAATTAATCAATAAAAACCATCCAGATGCTTTTCATTGCCACATTCTTCTATCTTAATTGATATTGTGAGAATGTACTGTTTTCTCATTGAATTAGCTAGATAACGAATTAAAACGTACATGATTAACACTTCTTAATCATGGAAATTAGATTAGAGTTATTGAGTCTACTTGAAAGAAACTACCTTCTCGAAAACGACGTTCGGAACATGTTCAATAAAATTATGATCTGAAGAGTACGGTCTCAAATATAAACAAAAAAAGAGTCACTTTCAAAACACGACCCTAAAAACCTAAACAAAGGATATAAAACATTCGCATGTAAATCTCGGCATTTACAGGCTTCTGCTACCCCTAAGCCAATTCACTAAGATTCTCTTACAAGCAAAACACGATCATAAAAATATTATTTTCTAAGGATACTAAGAAGAAAGTTGTTGTACGTAGCTTCTCTCCAAATAAACTAAAATTAAAAATCAATATTCATATTAAACTTTGGCTTATCAATGAAAAGAATTTACACTTAATAATTTGGATAGCATTGACTCCGTTCCATTTTAAGCTCCACCTCTAGAAGAGGAAAAATAATAGAAGGATGAACAAACGCACTAATTCACGTGCAAACATGCCCCTTTTTTTACAACTTTGCAACAGCGATTATAACATTTTTGTTTCAGTTACTGCAGTAACTGATGAGTTGCTTTGCAGTTACGTAATGATTAAATCTTCCTAATAGAGAAAATCGGTTGGTGCTGATGTTGTAATAGTATTTGATTATATTAAATTTCCAGCTGAGTGATATTTTTAGTGATAAAAATTAATTTACATATGTTTGAGATGAGACTATTTAAGTCTTCGGAAAGGTCGGATGGCTATAGACCAGTTTCTGTTTGCTGTTGATGACATTTGTCTAAATGATGCCTTTGAGTTGTATTTGATAATACTTAAATGGCTTCTAACCCGTAAATTTACTCAGAGATAGAATATGTATGAGATTCTTCACATACATTCCTACCTTGTACTCTGCATTTGCGTGGTCCAAGTCCATGTCTTCCCTTTCAAAATATATGTAATAATAACAACTTTTTTGTAGAGGCGCTGAAATTCCTTATAGTAAATATCAATCATTATATTCCTAATGAAATACGTTTATGTAGAAATCTGCACAAATTAACTCATTTTGTTATGTTTCGTTATAGTAATCAAGTTCAATTGTATCCAAGTACGCTTTTAAAAATCAAGCAAATGTATATTTGAAGAATGTTTAGTCACACAGAAAATAGTGTAAACTAGTGCTAGATCTGTATTGAACGCCCTGAACTAACTTAAGGAATATAACAAACACAGGGTGTCTAAAGTGAGGAAACAGAACCACACATCTGATGAAATCAATGTGTTTATTGCAATGTATCTGATATAACTGGAAAGAAGAATTCAAAAAGTTTTGTTTGGAGAAAAAACTGGTGTGGAGACAACTCAACTCCTGTATTTGTGAGGGTTATGAAGGAAAGAACTAACGCCTGTGACTAGTGCTGCTGATTTGTGCGCTCGAAATACCAAGGTTAATAGAAAAACAAGGTTAGGCCCATCCCAACGTTGAGGTCACTGACTTACACAATTGGGAGAAACAGGCATAAAAGAAACAGGCATAGGTTGCTTTGAAACATATTAGAGATCAGTGACGTCACACAAGAGCAAACATTGTAATTGGTCCTTGTAGTGAACCTTTTCGTAATAAGATTGGTCACAGTGATGCTTTCGAACTTGTGGAATAAGAATCGCCTAGACATATCCTGAGTTATAAATGGCGCTTACATAGACATGTAATAATATTTTTGAGTAACTCTTTCCGTTTATGTGAAGCACTACGCAATAAACACATTGATTTTGGATATATTTGCCCTGTTTTTTATCACATCTTTTCTGGGCACCCTGTATTTCATTGCACAAAATTAAATTAAAATTTAATTCAAACATGATTTGTTCACATTATTGAAATAAAAGGATATATACAGTTTTTTTATTTACTTTTAATGTACTTTAGACCAACGTTTCTAAATTTTTTTCAAATGGAGACCACTTTGTAAATTTTATACTGCTCTGCGGAAGGCCAGCGCCAAAGCCGATGCAACCGGTGCGGCTGCATCAGACGGCAGAATTTAGAGGAGTCAGATTTTTTTTAGAATTTAGAGAAGCATTGAGCAAAAAAATTTAGGAATAAAGTTTTACTTGATTTGGTAGCATAAACTGGTATCAAACTCCTAATAGAAGTTCAGCGAATTATCGCTATGTCTGGACAGAACTGCTGGGTCTTAAAAAAGTTTTAAAATAAACCTTTTTATTTAATCTGAAATCTGAACATAAATGCACAGCTCATTCTTACAAATTCCGACAGCCACTTGTGGTGACGTAACTTAAATAGAAACTTCATCAGCCATTTGAGACGAGGGAGTTTAAAATCACAACCAAATCCATATTTAAATAAGCTAGTAGTACAAGACTACACAAATTCAAATAAATGAGAAATCAGCTCAAAACTTCCTACCAGTGCAACAATTTAAATATCGCCAACTACAAAGCAAAGCCGAATAACACAATCTTATCTGAATTAGCTAATTTAGTAACGTGGAAGCAGAACGCGCTCTTAATTAAACTCCCAAAATCTTCCTTTCAACAATATCTCTTTCTACTTTATTTACATTCATTCCGGCAGGGAAACGAGATGTGACAGTACAAATTCAAAACATAAAATAACTGGTTAGTAAAAAATAGCAGTAACAACTCTTATAAAGTTACATTATACTTATAAAGTTAATGTAACTCTTATAACGTTCCAGCATGACTTCGTGGTGTAACGCTAGCACACACAGCGCGTATTCGAGAGGTCCAGGCTCGAGCCCCTGCAAGCGCATTGCTCATTTTTCATGTCTCCTGCTTCAAAAGCTTCAAAATAACCCAATGACTCTACACCCTACACAGGGATAGCAAAATTTCTTAGACTTCAGGGAGGCAATGGATAACAGAATTCAGGGAAGCTACATTTTTCAGAATTTAAGGAAGCACCAGGCAGCAGAGTTTAGGATCCAGAGAAACTGCATCGAGCGACAAAATGCTTAGCGCCTGTCATAGCTTCTATGGATCAACTTAATTTTGTCCCTTTCGAGAGCAGCAATTTCAGCACATGTTATTAACAGTATTGTCGTATTTTTTAAACGCAGTTTATTAAATTCATTTAATTTTATGTCGATAATAAACAATTAAGGAAAGAGAAGGGAATTAGTATTCATTTTTGATAATTAAAAGACACTAGAGATTGTATAATCTTATTAACACAAATTAAATAAATGTTGGTACTCAACATTAATGAGATAAAGGAACTCAGTTATTTCTATGTTTGCTGCAAGCTAAAGTCTGAGATCGGCACTTCAAAGCTAATTTCAGTTCTTTTTCTCATAACAAATACTTTGAAGTAAATTGAATTATAATGTTTAAAGCACAGGTTCACTATATTCCTTTTTCTATATTAATAGGCGAAGTGACTCCAGATGTGTACCGAAACGATGCCGAGAAGAACCACTATTATAGTCCTATAAATTTATCTTTTGGTTATTAAGCCTACAATGGGAAGTGAGTCCATAGGCAGGGAAACTGTTAACAAATTTCAGAAAATGCCAGTCTTGGGAAAAAACATGATTGACGATTGCCATATATAATTTCCAAACTATGAGATTTTCAACGATAGTGTTGGTATACGAAGTTAATTTGAATTTTATATTTTGTCTTTTTGGGGAATCAGGGGGACCACAAGAGCAGGCTTGGAGGACTACTTGAAGTTTGTGAATGAACATGCCTCAGACGATTACAAAAAACTATTGTCATTCATATTTTAGCATTATATTAGATCTTTTTATTGACAACGTTAAGTTAAAACATAATTATGTAATAACATAATATTGTTATTAAATTTTCATTTCTGTTGCGATACCACAGTAAAAAATTTGCTTTCTGTTTGCTCCTGCAATTAACAATTCAGAAAAAATGTGGAAGGTATTAAATAAGGCTTCTGAAAATTTGTGTAACAAAATTATTTTAATGATTTTTAGTTTGTTTTGATTTAGTTGATTATGGCAAAGCACATTAGGACTATTTACCTAAGGGAAGGAATATCTTTGTGGAGGACTTTTTAAAGAAAACTGGCTCCTATGTTCGTTACACACACGTCAAATCACGAAAACACCCATGAAGCCAGCTCATTTATCTAGAATCGAATCCTGATTGGAACTATTGGGTTGGCAACTAAGTAATTGCGGATTTCACTCATAGATGGCTTCAGTTGAATTTTTAGGTTTGCAGACGTAGTACAAATGTAAAACACATTTTGTTATTTGATAGTTGGCAATTCAGCTGTGAATCAGTAAAAAAAGTTTTTTGATCGGTTGCGTAGTTTTCGTTTGGCTTTCGTTGAAAAATGGAAAATCAAAAGGAACATTTTCATCATATTTTGCTATTTTATTTCCGCAAAAGGAAAAACGCATCGCAAGCTCATAAAAAGTTATGTGCTGTTTATGGTAACGAAGCCTTAAAAGAGCGGCAGTGTCAAAATTGGTTTGCCAAATTTCGTTCCGGTGATTTTTCACTCAAAGATGAAAAAATCTGGTCGTCCAGTTGAAGTCGATGACGACCTAATCAAAGCAATAATCGATTCGGATCGCCACAGTACAACACGTGAGATTGCAGAGAAGCTTCGTGTATCACATACATGCATTGAAAATCACTTAAAACAACTTGGCTATGTTTAAAAACTCGATACATGGGTTCCTCACGAACTGAAAGAAGCGCATTTAACGCAGCGCATTAACAGCTGCGATTTGCTAAAGAAACGTAATGGAAATGATCCATTTTTAAAACGACTGATAACTGGCGATGAAAAATGGGTTGTTTACAACAATATCAAGCGGAAAAGATCGTGGAGCGGGCCAGGTGAACTAAATCAAACAACATTAAAAGCTGATATTCATCAAAAGAAGGTTTTGTTATCAGTTTGGTGGGATTACAAAGGAATTGTCTACTTTGAACTCATACCACCCAACCGAACAATCAATTCTGATGTCTACATTGAACAACTAACGAAATTAAACAATGCTGTTGAAGAAAAGCGGCCCGAATGGACAAATCGAAAAGGTGTTGTATTCCATCGTGACAATGCAAGGCCACACACATCTTTGGTCACTCGGCAAAAATTATTGGAGCTTGGTTGGGATGTTTTGCCGCATCCACCATATAGTCCTGACCTTGCACCATCTGATTACTTTTTGTTTCGATCTTTACAAAACTCCTTGAATGGCAAAAATTTCAATAATGATGATGATGTCAAATCGTACCTGATTCAGTTTGTTGCTAATAAAAACAGAAGTTTTATGAACGTGGGATTATGATGCTGCTTGAAAGATGGCAAAAGGTCATTGATCAAAATGGGCAATACATTACAGAATAAAGGTATTTAGTTCCATGAAAAAATTGTCTTTGATTTTCTAAAAAAAATCCGCAATTACTTAGTTGCCAACCCAGTACCAGTGTTCAGTGATTTTACAGCTCGGCTGCCGGTGGTCTCTTTTGCATTCTCTATAACGCTTTTTTAATTCATTAAATTAAAGTAAAGAAAAATAATTGAGCTAATCAAACCAAAAACTTGAACATCAATAAATATTTAACAATATTTTTGTATCAAGAATAATTTTTATTAACAATATTATTTACAATAATTTACAACTTTTATGTATCAGTACGTATAACTTTTTGTGTATCAATGCGTTAAATATTTTGCGTAACAATGCAATACCTTTTGCCTTGAAATTTAAAAATGATGAATAAAATCGTTCTTTGTGAATATGCACATGCTACCAAAGCCATTTTACCGCAGCTTTGCTAAACATAACTTGCGAAAATAAGCTCAGAAATTCAAGCGCTATTACTCAAAACCATCCGCCTTTATTCAAAATACCTATTTATGTAGCTCATCACGATAGAAATGAACTCCCTTGTTGTTAAATGTTGAATTTTCTCATAAAACAATAACTTTACCTTCTTCTTCCATTTCATCATATCCCATTCTCTGATGTACAAAAACCAAATTTTATGATCCTCTGTATCCGACATCGTTTCGCTTGTCAGAGAGACATGCAGAAAGCTATAGATTACGAAAACGTTTTTGGTTCATTTTGGAAATGCGCGAGCTTATGACAGAACTTACATTAAATGGAAAATTGTGCAGAAACGCGGAATTTTCATCCCCCTCTGTGTTTCTGGAGAGAGCTAGTGTTGCCAGTGATCTATAACGAACGTTACTTATATATTCGAATCGATTTCAAGGCACACGCTCTTTTGAAAAATCGTACGGTCAAATTTATTGGGCCATCCGATGTAAAACTACTCAATGTCAAAACCCTCGGGAGGAATTTTTTTTTCTTGTTCCCCCTTTTCTCTATGACTGCCGTCCATAGCTCAGGTCACGCAATGTTTTTTCACAGCACGGATTTTTTTTATCCTTTTTTTATAGTTTCTAGAAGGCCTTGTGAAAGGTGGATTTTGCTTTTTATATCAGGAGATGCAGCCAAAATTTTCCCACATCGTTTAATTTTTCATTGTCGGCGTAGATCAGCGTGGGCAGGAAACCTGCTTTTGGTAAAATTGAACATTCTCCTTTATCTTTTAAGTTCTCATAAAAGTAAATTTTAAACGATATATGATGCAAAACATCTCATTAGGTCAGATCTAATTTAGGTATCGAGAAACATTTTCTCCCATCATTTATCTTCCTTGTGAAGAATTCATTTTATGTTGCGTTTAACAGTTAAAAAATTTCATCACAACTCATGTTAGGACTATTAAATATTTCATTAATCTAGGTGTTAATTTATTCCTTTCGGCCCAATTAGTTTTTTCTCCATTTAATTGTTATTTTAATAAGATTTATATTTAAAATTACATAGTATTTTGGCAAAAAGAGTTGTAAGATTATTTTTTCGGGAATAAAGATAGCATAAAAAGCTTACAAAACTTAATTTTTATATTAAACTCTATCGCTTTAACTGGAAAATATTGACACAAAAGAAATTTTTGAGAGAAATGGTTTGCAGTTTTTAATCCAAATATTTTTAAAATAAATTTAAAACAATACACACATGATACATATATAAATAACATTTATACTTCATTCTTTCCGAAAATACTTCTTATTAAAGGTCAATTAGAAAGAATATATAGACAACAAATGTAGGCAAAATATGAATGTTTATTCTCATTCATATTTGCTCTGACATTTAATTTACAAGCATTTTGCCGAATCTGGATGTAACATTGCAGTTTTTTTAATAACTCAGTGTTTTTTAAGGGATACTTATTATATAGTTATTTGCGAGTTCTTTAAATTAAAAATATTATTAAGTATTATTTTTTTAATTTCTTTAAGGTAAACATAAGTGTAGAATATTACAAGACAAATAGCTCCTGATATTATCTTGTTTTCTATTACCGTAGGACTGTTTTACAATATTCATTTTTTTCTTATGTAGTATTGTAAAGCCTAGATGCCAGAAATTCGGACCACCAAAAATTCCAGAGTTGAAAATTTATAAACCTTACGAATTTAGAGATATTTTGCACGATTTCTTCTAGTTACAATTTCAAGCGAGTTTTGTTGCTATTTTGAAATGAAAATCAAATTATAGCAACGTTATTGTTTTTGGGTACCAGCTTTTCTATTTTTCATATAAAATATAGGAATATGCAAGCTTATAATATTAGTTGCTATAAATAGCATAATACAATTAGAAAGGAGATAACTTAAAACTGAATGACTGATTTAAAAGAAATAAAGGGATTAAAAATCTAAAATGTGGAACTGTCATTCTAATGTATATAGCATATACAGCTGATAAGCCGGCAATTTAATACACGAAAAAAGCAAACAATTCGATTTTATCATTTGCAGCTCTGATTGAGTTTTTGAGAGACAAAAAACACACTAGTTAGCCGTGATAAATCACTGGAACAGTTCTTGCTAAAACAATTGCGAAATAACTGTAATTTCAGGCTGAAGATTACTTCCAACATTAACTCCTTGTGGTGAAAATAAAATTTCAGTAAATATTAAGGAAAGAATGACTTGAGAGTTTTAGGGATATCACGGTATTAGATATTGCAGAAAAATGTAGTCGATTATATGTAAGCAGCGGCATAACATAAAACAAAACTGAATAAACTGGGTAATTATAGTTTTTAATCAAATCCATAATTTTGATAAAATATGCTTGACTCAAAATGCTTTGACGGAAAATCCCGATTAACGTACAGAGAGATTAAAGTCATTAAGTGTGCTCATACTTTCACAAAATCAAGTTTTTAGTAACTCGCAGATCTTGTGAGATAACGTAAAACTGAAATGTATCGATGGTCTAAACATGAAAGTATCGATGGTCTTTTAAAGGTGCTGTGTGTTTCTTATAAGCGTAAATTTAAAACTGTGCTTCGTATACAAAGGTGTATTCTCGGTAAATTTGTTCATGCCTAATTAATGAATACTGAGTAAATTTATACAGCCACAGTACGCATCCGGTAACTGCAAAGCTTAACGTCTGACATCTGATAGCGGGAAAATCTGACTAAAAGCATGTGATTTGTCAATAAATGTTACACTTTTCTTTCAAACCATGAAACAAAGTACGAATTTCAATTGTCTTTATAAAAATATTTTATTTTGGTGATGTCTATGAAACCATATTTATAACATCAAATATATACTGAAGTGACAAAAGTCATGGGATAGCAATATGCAAATATACAGATGGCAGTAGTATCGCATAAAAAATGTATAAATGCGAAGTGCTTTGGCAGGGCTTTCATTTACGTTCAAGTTATTCATGTGAAGAGGCTTTGACGTGATTATGGCCGCACGACGAGAATTAACAGACTTTGAACGCGGAATGGTAGTTGGAGCTAGACGCATGGGTCATTCCATTTCGGATATCGTTAGGCAATTCAACATTCCGAGATCCACAGTGTCAAGAGTGGGCCGAGAGTATCTAATTTCAGGCATAACATCCTGCTATGGACAGCGCAGTGGCCGACCACCTGCACTTAACGACCGAGACCAGCGACGTCTGCGTAGAGTTGTCAATGTTCACAGACAAGCAACACTGCGTCAAATAACCGCAGAAATCAATGTGGGACGTACGAAGGACGTGTCCGATAGAACAGTTCGGCGAAATTTGTCTTCCTTGGGCTATGCCAGCAGAAGACCGACTCGAGTGCCTTTACTGACAGCACGACATCGCCTGCAGCGACTCTCGTGGGCTCGTGAGCATATCGGTTGGTCCCTAAACGAATGGAAAACTGTGGCTTGGTCAGATGAGTCACGATTTCAGTTGGTAAGAGCTGATGGTAGGGTTCGAGTGTGGCGCAGACCTCACGAAAGCATTGACCCAAGTTGTCAACAAGGCACTGTTCAAGCTAGTGGTGGTTCCATAATGGTCTGGGCTGTTTTTACATGGCACGGACTCGGTCCTCTGGTGCAACTGAACCGATGATTGACTGGAAATGGATACCTTCAGCTACTTGGAGATCACTTACAGCCATTCATGGACTTCACGTACTCAAACAACGATGAGATTTTTATGGATGACAATGCGCCATGTCACCGGGCCACAATTGTTCGCGAATGGTTCGAAGAACATTCTGGACAATTTCAGCGAATGATCTGGCCACCTAGATCGCCCGACAGGAATCCCATCGAACATTTATGGAACATCATCGAGAAGTTGTAAGGTTTTAGTTAAACTAACCAAGTTTTATTTTAATTTAAATCTGTCTATCTCCTCTCTGCTTCAACTTCCCGTCAGAAGAAGCGCGCGTTTTCAGCTTATGCTAATTTTTAAGTACGGCCAAGTACTATTTAAGCCAGAGGTAGAAACCTCTCCGTGTGAGAGAGCTTTAGTCTCAGATCACGGCCACTCGGCTCAACGTTCGTCTGACCAGCTAGCAGTTTAAATTTATAAGCCATAGTGCTTACTACGTGATTGCAATGTAAAACAATTTGAAGTGCGCTAGTATTAGTGTATCTTGCTACGCACCCTTTTAGGTAGAGGCCAACTTCCGCGAATTGCTCTGCGAAGCAACCTTTGATTTAATTCCTATTTTAGGTTTAGTATTTAAATATTATTTGATTGTTAAGTTCGACCCAAGGGCGGTCTTTTACTTTCTGTATCACTCCCGAGTTGGGAAGTTTCTAAATAATAGTGATTGAATAAAAGAGGATTTCAAATCCCTTCACGTGCAGTTACTATCCAGCCCAGCAGTACATCAGAACAAAGCTTACATTTCATCAGCTCACTGTTCCAGTTCAGGACTGAAAACTTGAGAAGAAACACCCTGGTAAATATTTCACAATGTTCTCCAAGAACACACACAGAATACTCAGTCCTGATAAAGTCAGTTCGTGCCCAAAACCCTGCACCGTCAACACTTTCACAATTATGGACGTCTATAGAGGCAACATGGCTCAATATTCCTGCAGGGGACTTCCAACGACTTGTTGAGTCCATGCCATGTCGAGTTGCTGCGGGCAAAAGAAGGACCGACAAAATATTAGGAGGTATCCCATGACTTTTGTCACTTCAGTGTAATTTATAACACCATATTTATAACATCAAGTACATAAAGAATTCAGTTTTTTTAAAAATGAGATAAAATTTGCAGCCAAATATCATATTTTCAACACAACAAAGATTTTGAACGACTATGAGCAAAGCAGAGAACCTGAAGTCTAACTATTCATGGAAATTGTTAAATTACCTACAAAGGATTAGCCTCTACGCTAATTTAATGATATGATAAGAAAGAGTTGAAAACGAGCTAATTCGCCGATCAAGTAATTATTCAAAGCATTATAAATTCTCGTAGTATGAACTCATTGAATATGGTAATGGTTAAAGAAGCTATCTCTCTAAGGGAAGCAATACCTACGTGAATGACGTTCCAGAGAAAAACCGTGAAAATATCTACGCAGCTAGCTATTTCACCAGGACTCGGACTGAACCAAAGAGAATTCAACGGTTTTACATCAGAATTCAACAATCCCTACGGGTGCTACAGGCACTCGTAAGATAGATGAGTCATAAGAATCAGAAAAAAAAGTCAATGTTGAAAGAAGAGGAAAGTGTGTTGAGGTTGATATGAAACCCTGAAATAATTATTAAATTTATCAGAGAGAGTCACAGATATAGTCTTCGAAAGTCATGCATAAAAACTTACATCATAATTTCATCAACAAAATTCAAATTTATCATAATAATCTGCACAACTCAATATATTGCAGCGAAGATAGTCACACAGCATTCCTTAAATATTAGAAACTGTTTTTCATCAAATTGCAGAGCCATCTGCAGAGATTGTATAGCTTTAGTTTCGTAACCGTAAGAGTTAATCATTCCGAAAGCCATCTTGTAAATTCAACGAAATACTTCTAGCTTCTCCTATTCACGAAAGATCATGTTTATGCTGGCTTTTAGTTCATACTGGCATTTTAAAACATGAGTCAATAAATCAATCTGTAAAATAATCGGCACCTAACTGTTATCATTTCCTGCATCAATATCAGGTAGCTGACTCATCAACTTCTTCAGCCAAATGTTAAGATAATTGGAATTCTTCAGATGCGGGCAAGAGAACCAGCTTACTTATGGTTTGAGAAGTAGAAGAATTTCAATGTTTCATGTGTACTCTACGCAGTTACTCACTGGGCACGGTCCATTTACTACAGATCCCTAGATTTTTTATTACTAGCATATTAATAAACATGTGTACTAACTATGTGAGAAAACCAGCCTCTGAGAGCTAAGAGGATAGACTAAATACGCATTTAAAAAAAATGGCAACTAAGAATAGCATAGGCTCTACAATGATATTCTGCACCAATTTTATCATTCGTCACTCAACAGTGGGCAATTATTTCGTCTCCGTGCTAAATGTTTTGCATTTATTTGAATGAATCCTTTTTACTTGTATGTTAATGTTGTACTTCAGCAGTTAACATTTTATTTAGTTTTCATCAATGCATTGTGTGTCACAGTAGCTTTAAATCTGATATCATTATCTATCCATGTATCGACAGAACAATCATAATATAACAATTCACCAAGAGCAAAGTGAATAAGAAGGCTAAATATTAGTAGGACGACATAACTTAGAAGCTTGTTAAACGGACTGGCTGTATAGCTGTCTTCTGTAGTTTTCTCGATGTATAAAAAAATAGGAGCCAGTTTCTCTTAAAACGTTTCCCACTAGGGTATCCATTCCCTTAAGCAAATAACCTTCAAATTCTTTGCCTGGCAACTAAATTCATATTTCGACTTTACTGAACTTGTTGCTCTGCATATATCTTCCCTGTATCTTCCATATTCCTTGAAACCTACCGTGCAACTTATTTTAGTATACGATATTAAATTATGTATGTAAGTTAAATTTATGTTGAGCTATTATTATTCGCGTCAAAGTAATGTAATTAATGCAATTCGTGTCAAAGTAACGTATTATTCGTATGCCAAAATAATGTAATGTATTACTCCATTACTATGCGTACCACCCTAAACACGTATGATTATTAACTACACATAATACTGCACATACTACCATTATTACTGTCACTGTTCATAGTATTGCATTTATAATAACTTAAGCTGTGTTTATACTATTTTAACTATGTAATGTATTCGCATATAATTTATCCCTGTACTTGTTTCTGAAGGTAACTGTACCATGTTGCTGCATATATGATAAAATAATATATCATATTCCCATTTAATACAATACTACTTTTAGTACTGCGCGTATTATAATTAATGTGCCTCCAATTTTAACTGCTTTTATGTCATAGCATTTACCGTAAAAAACATGTCATACTCTTTTAACTCTGTTTGATTTTTGCTGTTTTGACTTTTTGTTATTTTTTTAAGTATATTTTCTTTTCTTTTGCGTACATACGTATTTCCTCGTCCACAGTGAAACGATCACCAAGCAACGCGATTTAGCGCCAAATGTGGGTAGGTGTTACATTATAACACATAACATTCACGCTTTCGTTTGGTGTAACCATGATAAATTCTCAATATGACACGAGTAACTTTTGTGGCTATAATCTGTTTGATTTCCAACTAGTCGAGAATTGGTAGTATAGCTAGTAATATCTGTTAAATGGGGAAAAGGACAGATGGATACGGCTGACAAAACAGTAGTAAATAGAAACAATTACCTGCAAGACATTTCTTCTATACAGAGCTTCCGGTAAAATCGAAGAAGCTAACAAAATAGTAGAAATCGACGAAAGCTTTCTAAAGATGTGAATCGCAGCTATGACTGTTAGTGGACTGTGCGTAGAAAATGACGATGTCCTCTTGGAAAAGCTGCAGATAGAAGTGCCGTCAGATTTTCACAGGAATCATTGGCGCAACATTAGCGGAATCTTGTCAACTTTCATGATTCGATAGTAGCCTTTTTTAACGGTGAAAGGGATAATACGTAAGTATCTTCTTTTCTGAATGAATTCTAAGCTACATGCTAATAAGGAAGTTAGGTATATAATATTTTTACTGACAATTTCAGTCCCCTTTACATGCAGTCAAGCATCTGAGCAATTTAAATAAATATGTCTGTGCAAATTAATTTTATTTTAAACTTACTTTGGTTTCATAGATTAAAATTGAATAGGTCATTTTTTGTAATTTGTAGCTAAGCAAGAATGCCTTCGTAATTGTGTTTATAGTAAAAAATATTCAACTAACTAAATATTTGAAGAAATAAAACCTATTTTGCTTCCATCAGGCTTAATTTCTAAATAAAACAATCTCCAAATTAACTTCATCCGGACGAAGATTCCTATTTTTCCATGTTAGCTATAAATTTTCTATAGTATTTGTGTTTTAGAAACTCTCTCAACTACAGATCAATAACGGATTTGGTAACAATCAAACTATATTCATGTCCCCCGTCACGAGCATTCCCCAGCTTGTGAAACGAAGGAAAATGAAACCGAAGTGTGAAGGCTGGAAAACTGGAAGGTACTTTATAGCTATACTCTTTTTAATTTTGTATAAAGTAAGCTCTTTTCTTTAAAAATTCAGTAATATATTAAAGAGAAATTTCTATTTAACACACACTGCACTACAAGTATCATGGCATCTTTTCTTTACTCATATAACTGTACGGTTAAAACCTTTCAATATCCATTTTAAAAATAATCAATCCAATGAAGATAATTTAAGTCTTGGCAGATAATGATAGTTTGTTCATGAATATAGCATCATTTGCATAATAACTCCATAATACCATTAATACTTTGCATAGTTTATATACACCCGCTTATTTGAAACAAACGTAACTGAGAACAATTCACGTACCAAGGTACACCAGACACCAAAAGCACCTGATGTTGACCTTTTTGTTTGCTCTCCGACAGGCAGATTAAACTCTTTGCCCTTGCTATTGTTGATCAAATCTCTAATGGTGAAATCTTCCATGGGACGTTTACTCTATTCAGAATGTATTCTACTACTCGCGTGCCGACAGCACGTGCCTCGCATGACAACAGTCATATGAGTATTTTGTTTGTTAAGTGAAACTGGCTAATGACTTATTGCCATTTCATAATAACTATTTGCGGTAGTTTCTGTACTAACTTAACATTCCCAGCTATTTAGCACACTTTTATTTCCTTTTGCCCTTTGGCAAACAAATTTTGCATCGAGCACCGGATATTCTGGGAGTTTAATATAAAATAGGCTATTTGTATTTGCTGATTTGTTTTTGCCATCGATCGGGTGAGAGCCTCATTGCGTGGGTATTTGTTATTTATTTATAAGCACTCCTTTAAAATTCCAGAAACAAATTATATTGATTAAATAAAGAAAAGAGGGGGTGAAATTTACTTCAAAATATTTCTTTTATATATTATAAGTGGTAAAATAAAAGTATTAAAAGTTTTCCATGATAAATTTTTTTCAATAAATACTGAACGAAGGTTTAATTAAAAACTTTGCTCAAAGTCGCTCAAAATTTTGTAGGTAATTTAACAATTTCCATAGTTAGACTTCAGGTTCTCTGCTTTGCTCATAGTCGTTCAAAATCTTTGTTGTGTTGTATATTTGAAAATATGGTATTTGGCTACAAATTTTATCACATTTTTAAAAAAATGAATTCTTTCTGTACTTGATGTTATAAACATGGTGTTATAAATTATATTTGATGTTATAAATATGGTTTCATAGACATCACCAAAATAAAATATATTTTTAAAGACAATTTAAATTTGTCTATTTAAATTTCTATTCAATTTAAATTTTGGTTTGAAAGAAAAGTGTAACATTTATTGACAAATCACATGCTTTTAGTCAGATTTTCCCGCTATCAGATGTCAGACGTTAAGCTTTGCAGTTACCGAATGCGTACTGTGGCTGTATAAATTTACTCAGTATTCATTAATTTGGCATGAACAAATTTACCGAGAATACACCTTTGTACTAATTATTACCAGTCATTACTTTGTTTCACTGCGAAAAAAAATGTGGGACAGTTCTATACCTCCCTTTATACAGGGCTGATTGACGAAATTCAAATTGAGTTTTCCCTGTCTTTAAAGCGCGACTTAGGATATGCATTAGATTTATATATAGCTTTTTTCTAATATAGGTATTTTGACACAAAATCGGACTTTTTCTGAAATGACATAACAATTTTTTTCCATATTTCGATTCTACGACTCAAAATATGCCAAACTGCCAAGTTGCAGGAGACGAAGATACCATCTGCGTGATAAAATGCGTTGAGGATTGTTGGGATGTTGCAAACATGCACAAGACAATCCGCTGTTTCGAGAGATGGAATGTACACCGCAGTATCCTCAATGGGCTGTGAAATCGTTACCAAAGGGATCAAAACCTCTGTATAAGACGTGGGTCTGAACGCCAGAGGATTACCACAAAGGCAGAGAATCGCTTCCTGTTGCTATGTGCTACACGCCGTATATCAGTAATAGCACGACAGCTGGCGTCGTATCTCTCTGCTGCTACAGAATGACTCATGCCGGAAAATTGTGTCGCGTCGACTGCATGAAGGTGAACCTGGGGTTTGTGTTCCTTTGTCTCCATTCCATGTCAGATCGCGGTTTAATTCGACGCGTAAACATCGCAGTTGGACACCAGAGCAGTGAGGCCACATACTCTTTACGGATGAGTCTCGATTTAACATCTAGATCGATTCCCGAAGGGCAATGATATGGCAAGAGTCAGGCACACGCTATCGAGCTCCAAGCATCGTCGAAAGAGACCGTTATGGAAGAGAAAACTTAACTCGTACGGCCTGGGAAAACAACGAACGGACGCACCGACCTCTACGTGATTGCTGGTGTTACCGTTACACTGTCCGATACCGCGACGAAATCCTACATCCTCTTGTGCGTCCTATCATCGCTGCAATGAGTCCCGAGGAATATTTATGGACTCCCCATCCGCATAGAGCTTGAGTAGTGCGGGATTATCTGGTTATTCCGTATCTGCCTTGGCCTGCTAGATCATCGGACCTGAACCCTATACAGCATGAGTGGGACATGATGGGACGATGCACAGCAGGTAGCAATGTGCCGCCAGGCATCCTGCACGAGCTCTGACACAGGAACGGGTGCGACTGCCACAACAAGCAATGAACGACACTATTGCCAGCTTGCCTCGCCGTTGTCAAGCATGCATTTTAGCTAAGAGGATACCATATCTGTTATCAGCGTGATTTTCCATTGCACATTCTTCCGACCTATTTGGTCTTTCGAGATGTAATGGTCGTAACACATGCGTTTTTGTATGTCTTTTCTTTTTTGTTCGTTATGTGGTCTAGTAATGCCACATCAACTTCTTGGATCAATTTCACGCATATCCGTTAAATATTTATTGTTTTACTCCGTATTTTGACTTTGTTGCTCATTTTTAGTAATTTTCTATATGTCAATGTAATCTTTCGACATATAATTATGCAAATGCCTTTTATAATCATTGCTTTTCCAACAGAAGAAGGAAAATAAAGAAAATATCATTATTCAAGTCTGCAATCTCACAAGCGTAACATCCCTTAATTTCTGTAAAATCTCTTAAATCTCTTCCCCTTTCTTCATTAATTTTTATTTATTTATTTTTTAAGTTAAGATTTTTTGAAAAATGATTCAAGATTTACAAGTAGCATGAGTCATGCAAGGGACATGGGTATACTTTTCTTGCAGCGTAGGATAAAGTAACCAATTTTAAATATTGAAAGTACGATATAGCAACAGCAATTAAAATAACATTGCATTAAAAAATTTACTTGAAAAATAAAAAAGTAATTATAATATAAGGCATAAATCAAAAGTTTGCTTTTTTTTAAAAAATCTAACCAAAATGTTTGAGTTGGCAGTTTATTCCTCTCTATATATTAAAAGATAAGCCTGAATAAATTCTTAAAAGCATTCTTTATGGAAGTTATAAATGCATAAATATCACATTCTCTTGCGTATTTTCCTTCTCGCATATTTTTCTTTTTAACTTTTTAGCGCCAGGTTCTGAGAACTTGAAGAACATTCGGTAATTTTTCCCTTTCTCAGTTCACGTGTTTCTCCGTTCCTTCACGTAATGATTACTTTTGTCTTCCTAGGAATGTCGAACTCTCGCAAACTACCTGCGAAAGTCACACCGAGCTTTTCTCTTTTAACTGTTGAACTTAACGCCCATCACAGCGAAACAAATACGAACTGATATTCAATGTATGATTTCGCTGAGTCCGCTAAACATTCAACTTCTCTAATTATTTATGATTGATTTCAGACCTAAGAAATAGCTGAGATAACAACAAGAGTGAATGAACTTCAGACTACAGGGAAGCAGAAATGAAGATTTCTTATTAGATATTGCATTGTTAATATTACTATGTACTCTTTTTGGGATATAGTTCCTTTTAAAAAAATAATATCGTCATATTTACCTGTACTTAATCAGTGGCAAACTTTCATTTGTTATGTTCCTTATTATGTCCCTTTGTCCTTCATTTATTATGTTCATTTGTCCTGTAACCGCATCCTTCGTAATTAAATGGTTCGCATAATATTCCTATTTCGATTTTTGGACTATAAATTAGAAAATAAAAGAGAGGACATACTCCAGGAAATGAGGTATGTTATAAATGTTTAAATATATATTGTATACAGGTAGTTAGTTATCAATTATTCCCAACCTTTTTTCGCCATTTTGCTTTATAAAAGACCTATATTAGTAAATGTTTTCAATAATAGAAAGAAATTCAAAGAAAAATTTCATTTTGGGGAAGAGAAGCGAAACGAGAAATAGTATTCAGCGTTTGTTTTGCATAATATTTGAAAACAGTGACGGTTTATTGAGAAAGGACATGTTAGGGTAAATTTTCGGATGTTCACAATTCATACGAAGAACTTAGTACATGATAGGGGGCAAAAAGGAAAAGAAAGAGACGATGAAGCGTTTTACGCCAACAATAGCTGATGACAATGCTCTATCTTAGAGGTGCTTAGGAAAATTTGAATGCTTTCTTTTATATAGCAAGGGTGGCCAAACTTTGTGTCATTAAGAGACGCATGTCGGAATTCAGGAACGTTGGTGACCCACAACAGAATTTTTAAAAAATCATAAATCCATATTTACATTTTATATCATTTTAAAATAGTGAAACAGTTTTCAAATGGAAAGAAACATCTGATTCCAACCAGTCATTCAGTGACAGTTTGCTTTCAGCATGAGATGATGCGTCGAAAAATGCTTGAAGATTTGTGAATGTTTGTTTTCTTTAATTACAGCCTGATGCGGTAAAAGTGATTCTTTTTCAATTTTCAAACACTCCGATTCTTCAGCGATACTTTTTTGTAAATGTTGATCTATCACAGTTTTGTAATGCTTAAGAAACGTCGGATTCTTCTTAAATCTGCGCCACAGTGACTCAAATCGTTTTTCTGCTGCCTCAAAATTGTCTTTAATTTCCCTGCCTGCTACTCAACGGCAAGTAAGACGTATATCTATTGTCCTCAAATTTTACGCATTCTTGAAATTTTCTAAGTGCCTAATGACTCTACAACCTCGTCTGTTAAGCTATATCTGTCATCAGATTTATTAGAAATTTCCAATGCTTCCATTGCCATAAATTTCTCATCAAATCAGACGTCTAATTAACTTCTAAATTATTTTTAACTTGCATCAAATTCTATATGAAATTAAACATTTCACATGCTATTTCTGCTTCACTCACAGACCATCCGAATTAGTTTCTACCGCTTTGAATGACTTAGAAATTTAGCAGACTCTTTCTTCTGTAAAGTAACCACAAGCATCCATGACTTTTATCAGTTTAAGTTTACTAATAAGTTTGTAAAAAGAAACGAAATAAACTAATTAATTCTTTTGGACATTGATTTTTTTTGGTTTACTATATTTCATATATATATACACTGGTCAAGGAATTAGAAATCCAAGATCAGTAGTTTATTGGACCACATTTTGCACGGATAACTGCTCTGATTCGTTTGGGAATTGAGTCTACATGCTTCTGGAGTGCATTTATGTCCACAGAATACCATGCATTGGCTATGCAGCTTTTTAGATCCTGTAAATTAGATGGAAGAGGAGAGTGCTGTCGGATGCGTCTTTCCACCATATCCCACACATTTTCTGTGGGATTAAGATCCGAGCTATGCGGTGGCCAGGGAATGTGTTGGAAATCAGACTGATGTTCAGCGAACCAATTTTGAACACTTCTGGCACGACGTCCATGAACTCTGGCATTGTCGTCCGTGAAGTACCCGTCGCCGTCAGGGTAAAAATGAACATTGCAAGGTGCACTTGATCTGTCAGTACATCTAGTTATATCGTGGCTGTTTGTTTACACTCGAGGAACACCAACACACCACTTCCATGCCAGCAGAACATGCCCCATATCATGATACTCCTTGCACAGTGAGAGTAAGACAAGATCAAATTCGACGTCTTCTATTAGCACATAATAAGGTGTAGCGTCATTTATCCGACCACATTAACCTTTTCCAATTCTCAGATGTCCAGTGTCTTCTTTCTCGACACCTCTGCGAACGAGTTCTTGCATGTCGGGCAGAAATAAGTGGTTTCCTCACAGGCATTCGACTATGCATTCCTATCCTATGCAATTTTCTGCTCATGGTTCGAGTTGAAATCTGTTGGAAGAGCCTTGGTTGACGATCTGTGAAAGCTGAAGCGCAGTAGAGTCCCTGTTCTACCGTACAATTCGTCGGAGACGACGCCGATCACTCTAATGGAAAACTGCGCAATTACGTCTTCTAGAGAAGGACTGTGGGTTCTGATTCCAACTTTCAAAAACCTTTGATATGGCTGCTTTTGAGAACCCAGTGAGATTTGGAGTCTTCGAAATCGAGGCCCCTGCTAAACGGGCTCCAACAATAAGCCTTTTTTCCAAATGGTGAAAGATCTGTCGTTTTTTCTATTTTACTTCATTCATCGTGAAAAGTACTCTTACACCTTACTGATAATTCTAACTACATGCAACCCACGTCATAAAAAAAACTGCATACTTCATCTCTAGCACGCATTCAAATGAAAATATCAAATGTTTCCAATTCATTAGCCAGTGTATGTACTTATAAAAACCCCATCACTCGCGGTTCACTTTCATACCTATAGCGTTTTATTTGCACAAGAGCCGCACCACTCGCCTGCGAGAAGCTAGTGGCTCGAAACACGAAGCTCGCGAGCCACTAGCCCCACGCACGCATCACGTGGCTCACGATCCGCTCTATGTCCACCCCTATTATACAGAATAATATTTCTCTTCACACCATTTCAGGTTATTAAAAATTTTACCCAAACATTCTGTGCAATAGTGTGTAGCTAGCACTACTCTCTCTGTATATATAGAATATGTGCATTCATGAAGCGTACAGTCAGTGAAATAAATTTATCAAACCGAAGACTTCATGTGCATAAATAATTTTACTATCGGTGAAGTGACTTTTAATACCCCTGAAAACAAAATCATTTTCAAAATCTATTTTTTTTCTCTTGCATGCTTCGGAAGTCATATTTGATTTTTACCTGGACGGTTATGTGCATGTACGCCGTGGATGCGCATATAAGTGAGTACGTATCATGACAGGAAAACTGTAAAAACGTATAGAATACGTACAAAGTCATTTTTATGGTTATCATTATTTAATATTTTAACCATTTTAAAAATGATTTTAATCATAATTTTAGATTTTTTATAAATCCTTATTTAAAAATTTGTCTAAAATAAAGCAATATACAGCAATATGAAAAAGAGTGGCTGTATGAATGAAGAAAATGAAATAGGAAGAATTGCAGCGCATTTTATAGTTCTTATTAAATAAGCAATCACTTTCTTTTCTGAAATCTTTAAACAGTTAGCTCCACCCAGAACACTGAGAAATCGACCCGGGTTTAATCCGGATGAACGGGTTGGCTGCGTGGTTGGTTTTCTCTGTGTGTAACGGGATTATTAACCAGTTTTCCTTAGAAAGCCCTCCTTGAAGGCATCCCTTCTCTTAGCAGATGTGCTTTGCCATTTTCAAATGTTATGTGTCATTTCATTCTTTCTCAGCTGAGGCATTTATTTAAATCGTGCCATTTTAGCTTCTCCTAATAGGACAGGTAAGAATTATTTCCAATTTAGGCTTTTCATTCATGGTCAAAATAGAATTTGCAAGCTCGATAGAAGGTCACGCGAGGGTGTTTTGAAAATATTTTGAAAATTTTTCATCTTGAAAATTGAAATGCTCAAAGGAAAAGTAGAAAACTTTTGTGGAATTGGTTGGCATTAAATTTGTATTTAAAACACATTATTCCAAAGAATCATGAAAATCGTCAATAATTCTGCTATCACAGTTTTTTAAAAAAATAGATTCATTATTTTATAGATCTTAAAAGTGTGACTTTATCGTAGATTAGAATATTAAGCGTATAATGGAAATGGATTTTTTACAAAAAATCTGCCTAACGGAGTTACTTACATAGTATTAAAACGGATACGTCTTCTTTTCTGGATGAAAGAATTGTACTATAAAATACACCTTAAGAAATCATTCCTCCCGATTTTCTTTGTTTTTTTTGACAATTTATTCAGGATTAACATAAAATACACAAATTTTACCTTAGAATCTCCCCTTCTTCCAATGTCTTCTTACCAATTAGGATAAAGGGTTAAAAATAGAAAGGTCGAAAGTGGTCCGATTTTGGATGTTTTCATCCAGAACACCCGCAAAGGGGGGGAGAAGACTGAAATGGCATTATTTTTACTGGCACCTCCAGAAAGCCTGAACTGGAAAAGCCCGAAATGGGACATAACATTTCAAATAATCTAACCATAAATAAAACTTACTATTATTACTCCTTAATGTAATTCAACACCATTTCAGCGTGCAATAACTCCTTATTATCTGCCCCTTTATTATGTGCCTTCCCGTATTCACGGAGAGTATTTATTTCTCAAATTGATATCTATCTGTATTTTAGTTCATCACTACAGAGAGCGATTCCAGTTTTTCCCATTTCAAGTCAACTGATACTCTTTGTCCTTAAAAATTTAGCTCATTTCCTTTGCTTTCAATCAATTGCAAAGTCTTCAAGCATTGCATGCATAAGCCTCGGTACTTTCATATCTGTCTTGCAATTTAATGGGAGCACTTAATTATTCAATTTTAGCTTCCCATTTAATTATAAAAACAGGGAATTAGCGTTTTATCTTTGCTTGTAGTTTGGGAAAAGTTCTGTGGCACTTGTAATGCATTTTTGTCTGGGGTTAGCGAACGTTTTTTGTTAGAGCTGTGAGCCGCCTAAATGCTGCTGTCTCATCATTATACAAACACAGCATTAATAGATTCTTTTTTATCCTCTCTCATTCACCATCGTCTCTATAATTTCTCGCATTTTCTGCAATATGTTCGGAAGTCGGTGTTGAAGCGGTGCTATATAATCATTTTTACGCGGATTACAACATGTTTCATTAAAGTTAATGTCATTATTAAGTCGATATCAATTAATTCAGTCCCTAAGTAAATAAAACGGGGCAATTATTTCCCATAATCCTTCGATTTATGACCTATTTTTCCCCGATCACCGAAAAGAGAGGTAATTGAGTCATCAAACTGCTAATAGAATGCCGCTGGGTTACAGATCGAGTTCAATCAGGATTTTTTGTCTTAAGGAAATGTCTGCTGTTTTTGCAATAGCTTCTTATGAGCGGCTTACCTTTCCTTCGTAGGTAAAAAAATATCCCTACATTTTCCCCCTTTTTTATGGCATCGTTATTCTGAATCTTCGCGCTTATCGCCTTAACTATTATATAGACATATATTATTTTTGAATCATGTTATGACAGATTATATCATGAAATTTTTCTTAGTCTCAACAGCCCACAAGTTTTATAAAAATATGTTTAGAATTTAGGGATTTATTGAAGATGTACAGAGGATTAAAATACACATTTTATCGCGTTTGGTACTATATTTTGGACATCTGGAGAAGTATCGATACATTTAACGCTAATATAAACGGTAACATTAGACAAGGTAGACAATGTATAACTATGACAAGGTAGTTATAAACTCGGAATTGTAAACCAAACTTGAAAATTTATATTTCTCACGAATGTATCATAGAAGTATTTTATTAATTACAGGATAAGCGTTTTAAAACAAATAATGACGTCACTAAATTGTTGTCTTATTTATGAAAGAGTAAAGTACTTTTAGAATGTGCAATATTTGTATACATTTATCAGTAGTTTAAAATATTTTTGTAGTAAATCAGAGCTCAATTTATCGAAACTAAAATTTTGAAGAAAGGTCAGAAATTTTTTTATCTTTTCAAGGTATTTGTTATTTTTACTTCTCGAATTTCGTATCCTGATAAAAAAATATTTGTTGCAATCCTCGATACGCAAGCGGTCCAATGAAATGATATCATTGGACCGCTTGCGTATCGTATATCATAGATACGTCTTAAATAATTAGGATTATTATAATTATTATTAAATAAGCTCACTAGTCTGGAAGTGGGAAAATTTGCGACGAAATAATGTTATAAATTTTCATCCAGCCGTTTAGAATTGCTATTTTTAACAACTCGATTTAAATATACGATTTTATGATCTATTGCTGGATTTTTGCCAAGATTAGACTGCAAATTAAAAACAATTATGATTTTTATTTTTTTTAATTTAAAATATTTTTACTGAGTATTTGAAATTGAAATTTTAATGACAAACGTTTTGAGGTGTTAAAATGCAGTCGGGAAATTTCAAACACCTACTTTTTTTTTTGAGAGGGTAGATAATGGCCTAACTACAGTTTTGTCGCCCTCTTGATATACGAGCAAATAACTAAAAAAATAGCATGTAATAAAAAATCAGCAGACTTACAAGCAGAAATTTGTTCCTGTGTTGTTTGTTTATACAAGCAGAATTTGTTTCTCCGAAATGAGTATAAGCGCATTAAGGTTACCACACGGAGTTGTTCATCGGTGATATATAAAGTCAAATTGGGGAAACTACCTTAAACAATTAAAGCAGACAAAGTCAAAAAATCTGTGCTAGAGCTGTGGGGCTAAAATAATGTCAAAGTGAAGTAAGAGGTCGGAACGTAAATTAAATAAAAATTTTAGTTCCCAAAAATATAAAAGCCAATTTATTTTTATATCTTCTTGAAATTGAAAATGAAAACTGAAATACGTCTATTTAAGGGCAAAATTTTTATTTAATTTACGTTCCGAACTCTTACTTCTCTTTGAAGTTATATATATATACATAAAAATATATATTATAATCATATGTTAGGATGAAAACTCGAAGTTTGGTAAATCCTAGGTTTTACTGGTAAAACCTAACTTTTAGCAAAGCGGCTTGGTAGAAGTCCGAAGTATATTTTAATATGATTCTATTTAAGCCTTTTACCAAGCCTTTGCGGTAAAACCTAGGAGTTACCAACACCTCCTGGTAAAAATCCGAAACGACGTATTATTTATGAAAGGATTTTCCCACTCGCAGATGTATATTATACAGCGTGTCCTAAGAAGGTTAAAACACACTTTAAATTTTTAATTGATAATATAAATTATAAAAGTGATCAAAATAAGGCATGATTTAAGAATATGTCGATGGAACTGGTCTTACAGCTATTTTTCACAGAGTCGCAAGAAAAAGAAACAAAAAGATGCCATATTTATATCATTTTATAAATAAGAACTCATGTGAAAAAGCTGTACCAATGCGCTGTTCTCTCGATAACTACTGAAGCGATTTCAATAGTTTTTTTAAATAATTTTGGGAATAGTTAAAAAACATTAAATTGCTAACTCAGAAAAAAATAAAAATAAAAATTATGATATTTAAAAAATAAGAAAAATGTAGTATGTTTTTCTTTAATACTACTACTTTAATATTTCTTACTACCAGTTACAACAAGTTTAATTGCTGTGGCATTTTGAATTATAAAGTAGATCAGCTGATTTGCACAAACACATCTTCGTCGTACACTTCTTTGAACAATTGCATTTTCTGAGTCCTTGTCCCGCAACTAAAGAAAGTTTTTACTCCTTCGTATACACTTATTTCTTCTGTACAAACTTTTTCGAAGTTTAAAAAATTTTCTTTGCAAAACGTAAACTGCTGTCTTGTGTACAAAGATTTTTATTTAGGAAATTTATACCAAGAATATAAAACTCTTCATCTTGAATATCTGTAATATCGGCTATTGCTGATTTTGGATCCATTTATTAAAGATGTGTTTCTCATTTGTTAAATAAAAGCTGTTATCATGCTTATTTTTTACAAATTCAGACAAAGTGTCATAACACTTTTTCCCCATAACATCACTCATTTCTCTTCAGCAAAATAAAAGACGCAAAATATGTTAGGTGGAAACAAACTTCTTCTGTTTTAGATAGCAGCCGCTTGTTTGAATTATCTCGAAACTAGACTGCAAATGGCGGAAATATGGATGGACAGGAACAGAAAAGTATCACGACAGAATTTGTGTGCTCAAGGTCGATTTAAATCCCTCGTTTCGAGCTTTTACCGGAAGGCTGTGGTAACTCCTAGGTTTTACCGCAAAGGCTTAGTAGAAGGCTGAAATGGAATCATATTTTTAAAGCATACGTTGGACGTTTGCCTAGCTACTTTGGCAAAAGCTAGGTTCTTACCGGTAAAACCTAGGATTTAGCAAATTTCGGGTTTTTGCAGTAACATATACACACATCAGGTCTTCATATTACTTATTTATTCAAACATGTTAAGTTAATGTTTTGTATGCTAAATAATTCTCTTTGGCCTTAAGCTCATAATATGCCCTTATGTGACATGGAGTTCTTCATTTTGAAAAAAGAAACTGAAACAAAGTATTACAAATTGGATAATGAATTCAAAAATTCCGTTCCTTATGAAGTGTCTTTCATTTGTATGTTCATTATTTTAAAAGCATCTTTTATTAAAAAAGGAAAAAAAGAAAAAAAATGTATGTAACGTAGACGCAAATCGTCGATGAATGTTTACCCTTACAGAGTATCAAGTGTTGCCATACGTTTTTAAAAAATATTCTCTATACTATTTATATTTCGTATGTCAATTGGTGAAGATATCCTAATTTGCTCCGGATTTCTTTCGGTGCACTCGACGAGTTAACATCAATATTAACAAATCAAAAAAAGTATTCGAGACAGATCACTGGGGATTGAAAACAAAGGTTGAAAGTTGGACAGGACACATGCATGCTGATTGGTCATTCTAATTAAAAGTATTATTCAATTCGTTTGGTAATCGAGAGTTAATATTTAGACCTAATATTTGAAAATACAGGATGATTCTTAAAGACAGAAGGCATCAGGACAATAACTGATCACTGGCGTCAATTCACGTGCACTTGTCTACATTGCATGGCAGGAAATGTCCCGTTCAACTATGTCTGCACACTGGTGGTGAGCATTTCTAGCATTTCTTCTAGTATCCAATTGTTCTTTTGCCCTATCAGTGGCTGAATGGTTAAATCCGCTGAATACTGGCAGTTCGACCTGGATTCTATTCCAAACGAACGGGCTGGTTGCATGATAGATTTTCGTACTTTTCTCTGTACATAACGTAAATACAAGTCAGTTTACCTTAAAAAGCCCTCCACGAAAGCCTCCTTCTTCTTAGGCAGCTAGCCCAGTGTACTTTGCGATATTCAAAAATAACACAGCATAACATCAACATGCATTTTTTTTTGCTCCTGGATGAAATGGATCTGTGTATGATCACTCTGGAGTTCATTCAAAATCTATGCCAAACTAATTTTTTTTGCGTAATATTAAATTACGTACATATGTTCAAAATTTATTAGCTCAAGGAGCGTTAGCCCAGAAGGGCTCTTAATTTCGTTTCGGCATTTTTAGCCCAAAGGGCGTTAGCCCAGAAGGGCTATTAATTTCGTTGTGGCAATTTGCGTTCCTTCACTATAAATGTCGGTTCACTTTTTTAATTGTTGCCACCAAATATTAAAGCCCTGTATTATATGTAAAGAATTTAAAAATGAAGAGTCTGCATAAATGTATATATGTTTCTCGCATCGTGATAGAACAACGGTACCTACATCCATCAAATTTTGAATAATGTACGTTTCCACCCGAACATGGGCATCTGGAAGTCCGAATTTTGAATTGTTTTATAAGGTATTTCATATTTTGTAAAACTTCAATGAATTTTTGATTAATAAACTCAACGATTTAAAAGCGAGCAATGGCAACAGTATACGGAAAAAAAATATCTCTAGGGCGCAAGATTGTATATCGGAAATTCATAAAGGTATACTCATTTTAAAATTATTATGCGATATTGCTGTTGAACTTAATTTTATCGTTTAAGTGCGAAGAACATGATATTTAATAAATAAAGATAACACACAAAAATATTAAAAAAACGCCCTTTTGGGCGTAATGTAAAATCTGAAAAAATCTGTTCTGTAATCTGTTTCAGATTTTTTAAATAGTTTTTTTTTTTTTTTTTTTTAAGACCAAAGGGACAATTTGCCCAGTAGGACTATTAATTTTGTTTTGGCATTTTGCGTCGATTCACTATTCACTATAAACGTTGATTCACTTTTCGAATTGTTGCCATCAGATATTAGAGCCCCGTATTATATTTAAAGAAATTAAATAATGAAGAATCTGCATAAATGTATGTAAATTTCTTTATTGTGATAAAAAAAGGTACCTAGAACCATCCAATTTTGAATAACTTACGTTTCCACCCGAAAATGGGCATTTGGAAGCCCAAATATGCGAATTGTTTTATTATCTATTTCCTTTTTTGTAAAGCATTTATTAGTTTTTTTATTAAGAGTCTCAACGATTTTAAAGAGAGTAGTGGCAACACTGTAAAAAAAAGAAAGAAAGACGTTTTTATCGTCAGCGCGCGAGACTGTGTATCGGAAATTCTAAAGATATGCTCTTTTAAATATTTTGCGATATTGCTGTTGGACTGAACTTTATGGCTTAAGGGAAAAGAACATTATATTTAATAAAAAAAAGTAGCACACAAAACTTTAAAAAAATTCCCCTTTGGGCGTAATATAAAATCTGAAAGCTCTCAGTGGTCTTTTTTTTTTCCCCTAGCACTGAAAAAATAACTCTTTCCAACAGTCTTTTAAATTACAATTCATATTTAAATGCTATTTTTCACTGCTTATTTGCGTGCAAATGATAAACTGCAATGAAAATGCTTAAAAAATATAATGCTAAGTGGGTATGAAATATAATGCTAAACTGAAAAACTTTTCTAAATGTAATTCAATAGCGTTAAGTATTGAAATCATTTTGTGGTATGTAAATTTGCTGTATTAAAATTACTGAGATTATACTCATAAAAAGTAAATATTCAAATACCATAGTTTACTGGTTTGTATTTGCAAAAGATAAAAGCCATTTTAAAAAGAAGCATTCGTATATTTACGTTTTTAAAAAGTAACGCATTTTCCCTCTTCAACTTAAAAATTGTTTGATAGAAAATTTAACAGTGAAGATTTTTATATCCGTTTCAGATATTCTCTAAATAAAGTCAATTTGTACAAATATTATTTTGGGCTTGTGGTATAGTACTAAACTGCACCTCCAACATTTAAATTCGTAGGCAATGATTACGGTAGTTATGAAAGTATATATTTAAGTTAATGAAGCGAATTGCATTTCTTTCAATAATGTTGCTTTCTGCATATTAGTTTTGTATTATTCATTCCTTTTTTATATTAAACTGAAAGCCGTTCCTCAATAAACACGAACGCCGGCTAGCTTTAAAAGTATTTATTAATAGAGCACACAGGAACGGGTACAAGGAAATATACATAAATATTAAACATATAACGGAACATTAAACATTCGAATTACAGACATTTACTATATGACAACCTAACGTGTTCGCGGCTGGAGGTCGACTGACTTAGATTGTTCGTCTTCGCCGCTCGGTGGCGTTCAATATAATTCGGTTACGGTTAAATAGTTCTGTTACAAAACTATTTTATTTTTAAATAACTTAAAAATCAAAAGCTGTTAAACTGAAAAATGTAGCATTCTTTTCAAAAATTTATTTTCTTCAAATTCCGCCCCAAAATGAACTATGAATGATTCTTGAACTACTGCATTGTATTAATACGTGAAGTAAATAAATAGTTGATATATGTAAGAAAGCAAATATTTCAATAGAATTAGCAAATTATTCAAAAGAATTAACAAAATGGTTGCTTTTTCGTAGCACTAAATGTCGAGAAATTTCTTCGCTAAATGTCGAGAAATTTCTTCGCTAAATGTCGAGAATTTCTCTACTACCGTCTTGTATAAGTAGTTTCGGATCTTGTCAAAGTAGCTCACGACAAAATTGCCGCGACCAAATAGCCCGCCGCAAAATAGCCAATGAAAGAAATCTGAGTATATCTTATTCCAGGTTTCATTTCTAAAATCTTTTTATGCGAATATCAGTTTTTATATCATTCGACAAAATTACCATCCAGCTTTAGTACTTAAAAATAAATAAAAATACTTTCTCTTATCCTTTATTTGAATAAAAGCATAAACAACAAAATCAGTTTTTGTTGACACTCATATTTCAACATTATTACGATACTTAGCTACTTTTCGCGCAAATTTTCTGTGAATTCTGTAACGGTTATAATTTCGAATATAGGCCATGGCAGAGAGATAGTCCTCCGCAAAGGATACACACTTTTGTAGCCACGGTAACCTGTAAGTGGAAATTATTACTGCGATACCGTACTTTGAAAATAAATGTGTAACATTTTTTAATAAACCAGCATATGTAAACCACCATACGCAAATATGTACAGCATCAAATTAGAACATCTATATTTTTATAGTCCACTTGCAGGCAAAATATATTACTGATTTATACATACACTGCGGCACTATTTTGTATCATATGTTTAGATACCAAAAAATTTAAAAACTCTTCTCGATAATCTATCTAATTTAGGCTAGTTTATCACAAGCTAATTTGTCATAGATTGACTTGTCATGGACTATTTTGTCATAGACTGACTGACAATTTTGCCGCGAGCTACTTTGATAGGGTAAGGAACAAATTCACTGAGTGACTCGCTTACTAAGAAATAACGGAATATTTTAAACAGAATTTGCAAATGCATGTAACTTGCGCTGTACTTCGATTTATTCGATATCAGTTCGTGGTAAACATAACTTAACTGACTTAATCAAGACTGAACAATTATGCCAGAAGTCTTCTTCTTTCTGATTTTCTCGGAGCAAATTTTCCTTCGCACCTTAAGGCGTATTCTAATTTTCTTAAATCATTGCACTAACGACTTTTGAAAGCAGAAAAACTGAAAGTGTTTGGAATAATTTATTAATAAAAATTTTAATCCAATACTGAATCAGTTTCTGAAGATAATTAAAGGTTAGTTACACAAACTAGATGATTTCCAAGTCAGATAAATTCAATATTTAGTTCTCATTGTTCTAAAACTGAAAAATATATTTAGTAGAACATTAGAATAAAGATATGTTGAATTTTAACTGTTTTCCGAGAAATTTATGTAGTAAAGTGTTATAATATCATCCTTTGTGAAAGATATGAAATGAAGCAAAGAAAAATGCGTAGGACAATGTTACACTGATCCCGAATAAAAGGTTATCGGAAAAATAACAGTTCTTGAAAAGAAATACCAAACAGAAAAATACGATAGTAACAACTATTTAAGCTGCTGCAAAATCCAAAAATCTGTAGAATTTTTTTTTAAATATCAAAAATTAAATAATGCAGTATAATTTTCCTTGGATTTGCACAGTCAAAAGGAGTTTCATTCCACCTTTAGTAAATATTTATTTCACATTTTTACGATAGAGATCTTTATTTCACATTTTTACGGCAGTAACAATCATAGTCATACTAGTACTGAAACCCAGCTTCACGCTAGATGATTTAACTCCAGGTGCAAATTCTGCTTCAGAGTTGCCTTCCTAAATTAAAAAAATTTTAGCATCCCTAATTTTCACTGCTATATGCTTCTCTAAATTATACGCCTCTACTGAAGACTTACCTATTCGGTATTTTCATTAACAAGTGAAACTATTTAGTTGCATTTTCAGTATTATTCTGATTATGATTGTTAACGTCGATATAACTCAGTTTTCTCCATCACAGAAAATCTGAATTCTTACAAACCGAAGAAGTATAAATATTAGGTAATGCCCTGTTATAAAAAAAATGCACTTGTTTTTTAGATGACCAGTTTTCTTGCATTACTTTCGCACTTTAATATGTTAAATTTTAGTAACTAATTAATAAACTGAAAAGAGAGGACTAAAATTATTATTAATGTATTCACCACTATAATAACTTCCTCTCGTTGTAACAACAATAAGTTTTCTAACTTAAAATACTCTTGCTTCCTAAACTTCCTAATCTACTTCAATATTTTTAAAATCATACTTGCTTTTGCGTAAATTTTGGCTTTCAGGTTTAGATCTGAATTTATTTTAATTACTATAATAAATTTATCAGTTTCAAATTTAATTACTATAAAACTTGAAGTTACTTCTGTTACTTTTATTCATCAAAACTGCAGTTTTAAATTCTATTATGCTGTAATTTTTCTATTTAGGTCTTTACATTAATTACTTTGGTTCTTTTTGTAAATATCATTTGAAACTAATCTTTGAGACGATATTGTTTATTGGTCAGCGCATTAATCATCAAAATATAAAGAATGGTCAATATTAACACAACTTTAAAAGCAAATATTTAAATGTCATCATTTGACAAGTTATAGGCTGCAAATAAATGACTGCATTTTTCTCTCCGTTTCAGTTACTCAAAATTCCCTACCGTTGCTAAAATCCCTGTCATCTGCAGAAGAAAATCCCTACACTTTTTTATTGCAAGTCAATCACACAAAAACATCTCATTTTTTATCCCCTTCGATGGTAGTCAAAGTGAAACCTGTTATCTTTATATGTTTTAGTGAACTAGCTCTTTAAAGACCCAAGTTACGAAATATGGCGCCGTAAATGTCAAGATTCTCAATTGTTCTCATCATTTCTATAGCGTGACTGGTCATTGTTCTGCACCCTACGGAAAAGGAACAAAGAGAATAAAAAAATATCATCCAGAAGAGCTCCTGAGTTGGGATTGTTTCTAGAAGGGGTAGGTGAGAGCTGTGGACAGATTCAGTTGTTAATATCTCACAGAGATCTGAGGCGGCTCAGTGGGATGTATATTTAGAAAAATAAAAATAATAATAAATAGCAAGAACCTGACATGAGAAAGCAAAAATTTGATGAATCATGTCTACTGTTTATATAGATATATATATGAATACTATATATATAAAGATGTATCCTATTCAAGCACTCTAGACTGAAAATATTTTATTCTTTGTGCCAGGGATTAAAAGAAATATTCAGTTTTTTTCTTAAAGCAGACTAACTTGAAGAAAAACCTCAATTAATCGCAAAAAATTTCGAGTAGCATATTTCAACGAAAATATCCATTTTACCGGTTATCGAATACAATTTAAAGATGTTTTTGCGTTACTTCTGTACGTAAGGACAGAGTAAAGGATCCCTTTTTCACCAAAAAAATTATAAAACTGATTTAAATTGGATTCTGAAGAGATGTTTTCGTGGCGTCTGTGCGTACGTACGTATGCATCTCGCATAACTAAAAAAAAAAAAAAAAAAAACAAACGAGTAGCCTTAGACCGTTGAAATTTTGTATATAGGACTGCTATAACATGTAGATCTGCCTCCTATTTTGGTTGCAGTCGGCCGCACCAAAAGTGTATAAATATATATGCATATATATATAACCACTCTGTTACTCGGCTCACTGAGCTCAGTTTTTTATTCTTATTTGTTGGTAAATTGTGCATTTTTTACTTTAGAAATGATTGAATTATGTTGTTCTGATCTTCCGGTTAAGGTTTTTAGGCCTTTAGTAAATCTGCATGTAAGATTTGTAGAATTATCAACAATTTTAAAGCTGTTTAAGTGCGACTAAGCCTAATAATTTTTTCCATGGTAGCCAAATTTCTTTGCCTTTGAAACTTAATAGAGTAGTGGATTAGTTGCCAATCTAGAGAAATTAAGCTTGGCAACAACAAAGATAACGCTTCTTTTATTACTACGAATTAAATTATGCTTAATCCATTCTGGAATTTATTCCAGGAAATAAGTGTTTAAGATTTACTTCGTAATTTTTAAGATAGATATTTTGAGTTTCTATGTATTTTTGCCTTGTCGCGAAGTGAGATCTGAATTAATTGTATGAAAAATACTGAATCATCTATCAAAAACTGTTTTTTAGTTTTTTTGACTAATTTCTTTTATTCATCATTTTAGATTCATTACAGTATTTGAATAGAACATGTGGCCTTCAGATGATATACATAATTTTTGTGCATTCTGAGTTCTAAAATTGGTGGGATGTATTGCTATTAAGTGAACCTAGCGCCAGAGTGCTATAGTAAACAAATACGATGAATTTTAAAGAATGCATTTATTCTATTGTGGTTTATGCGTTATCGACGAAGTATATTTAATTCTATCCAATAAGTTTAAATGAAATGCAAGAAAAAATGCGTATAATTTAATATTACATACAAGGAAGTCATGTGAGACATCATACAAGGAAGTCATATGAGACATCTCATGTGTGCACACATGAGATTTTTTTTACTAATTTTATTGCCCGAAAATCGAGAAGGAAAAATTATCTGAATAATTTTATTTCCAAAAGACGCGGGTATAGTAAGAACATAATAAATGAAAAGTAGTCATACAGTAGTAGCCTATAACTTCTCAAATGATGAAATTTAAATATTTGTTTTTAAAGTTATGTTACTATTGACCATAGTTTACATTTTGATTATAAATCTCATAGTCATGGACAAACTCAGGTAATTATCAAAATATTATTTCTTTATAAGAAACTTACATTCCAATAGAAATGCATAATAACATTAAGGCTACAATATTTTTAAGATACATTCATTTCCACCTTCCCGTATCTTGAATCTCGTCCGTTCTTATCATGGTTGCAGTTACTCTTTAGGCCTCAAATCGTCCATTAATAATTAAAGAGGTGGAATTGCAGTTGTCAGCGAAATTATAGACTGAATGTCAGTTTTTGTTTGCTTCGCTGTCATTAGTCGATTCTTGCATTAGACTTGCATAAAGTTCAACAATTGATCGGTTAGATTAGGTTATTCAATTATGGCAAAGCACACGAGGGCTATCTGCCTAAAGGGAGGGATGCCTTCGTGGAGGACTTTCTAAGGGAAACTGGCTCGTATACACGTTACACATGGAGAAAACCACGAAAACGCCCATGCAGCCAGCCCGTTCGCGGGATTCGAACCTCGGACCGAACTACCAGTGTTCAGCGTCTTTACCGCTCGGCCGCTGGTGGGCCCAACAATTGAGAGGGCAAGGTCCGGTGTGACCTTTTCAGGTGGTTTGCAAGGGTTTGTCTTCATTAGCAACGCTAAAACAGTCACTAGAATCCATTTTAAAATTTAAGGCAGCTATCCTTGTATTAAGGAAACGAGTAATATTTTTAAATTTTTCAGAACCTGGCGTGCTAAAAGCTGGGAGGGAAAATGGGGGGAGAAAATGCGTTTTGGGGAGGGAGTGCCTGCCCGAAATTTACAAAATCGTTGAAAAATTATATTAAGGCTCAACCTAAAGACTAGAGTAGTGTTATTAGAATTATGGCGTCTTTCGTGCCTTCTTTCGTAGTTAAGTGACTAGCAAGCCCAGCTCGGAAATGGAAGATCTAGAGTTTGAATCTCGGCGGTTCATCATGTTTCTTGGATTTGAATCAATTCAGAGAGGTTTTTACTGTGATGCTGGAGCTAAAATGTGGTGAATGAAAACGCGTTAAAAACCTGGATTTGTTCCTCTAGGTCTCGTTCCTTTCCTCAAATCCATGGTTGGATATCCAACCAGGTCGAAACAGATTTTTCACTTTTCCCCGTTTTGTAAATCTAACAATTTAGTGTTCTGGCTGTGTGTGTTCGAAACATAAAGGAAATGGGTAATTAGTAAATACAAGTAAATAATTTAGAATTTTGTAAAATATGTCAATGATGGCCAATCTCATATAGTAATATTCTTTTCAGCTGCGTTTTGCTTCGTCCAATGTAAACGATGAATTACTTTTCAAATTGTTGCTGTTAAATATTATCGCCCTGTAATATTTTTAAAGAAATTAAAGCAGTGAAGAATCTGCATGTATGTATGTATGTTTCTTGCATTATGAAAAAAAGACGGTACCTAGAGCCATCAAATTTTCAATAACGTAATCCTCAACGCAAAAATGAGCACCTGGAAATCCGAATTTTTGAATTTCAAATTTTATACATCATATTTTGTAGAAATGATGAATTTTTGATTAATAAACTCAACGATCTGAAATTAAGCAATGTTGTACGGAAAAAAACATATTTATTTTCAGCACGCGAATATGCCGAAATTCTAAAGTTATGCTGCTGTTAAATATTTTGTGATTTTGCTATTAAATCCAATTTTATATGGCGTAAGAGCGAAGAACATGATATTTAATAAAAATAGTTAACATGCATAACGTTAATAATAAAAACACACAAATTTAAAAGCCGTCCTACTAATAAAACTGAACATTGATATGATAAACTCACAAAAGACGGAAAATAAAGACAAATATATTCCAATATTTAACATTGCATCATTAATGCTAAACATATTCTACTATGTTGCCTTTAAAATTTTTGTAATTTTTCTGTTTAACTGCATGTGGCGCAAGTGCGAAGAAAATGATGCTTTATAACAAAGATTAAAAGAGATCGGTTAGCAGGAGTGAGCGTAACAATCGACTGCTGGACTAAGAGCTGAGCGAGAGCTTAGAAACCTTTAACAAATTTTTTGGGCAATCGTCAAAATCTAAACTCTTTCAAATTTTTTCCATTCTTTTTTTTAAATACTTTTTTTTTTTTTTTGCTAGCGTAATTTAATTTATAAAAGACGAAGAATAAAAAATGTGTGCTGCGTCGAAGCACTCAGCTGATCAATGTTTAACAATGTTTGTAATTTTTGATTAATTTCATGAATTGATTTACTTTGTTAACTTTATTGCTCATTGTTATAGAAAGTTTGAGCTAGATTGTAAAGTAAAACCGTAAAATAATGGATTTTTTACGTTTTCGTTTAATTTTTATTTAATATTCTTATTCATTTTGTAATTTCATATAATCTTGTCTCCAAATCTCAAAATGTTTAAGTTCGAGTTATTCTCTACTTTTTAACTATCCCAATCTCATTCCCATGGAATTCATACCACAGCGAGTTTTCACTCGTTTATTCCCTACGAGTTCAGGAGTTTCACGCGTTTTTTTTTCCTACCATATGGCTTTGACATTTTGAAAAGCTGATTGTAAATATAAGATTTTTTACTACTTGTGCTTCTAATTTCTGTAGGACCAATTCGTAAACTAGTGTGTTTATCAAATTTAAAACTGATATTGCATGTTTGGCTACGATTGCAATTTTATTCTAATCTTATAATCTTTGTATTTTTACTTCCTTGTATGAAGTAAAGGAAGAACTGTAATCGCTAAAAGTTTCATGCATCATATTTCAACTGAAATATCCGTCTTGACCCTACATTTCGGTGACTGTCAGACAAAAATTTACTCAGGATACCTACACCCCTCAAAAAAAATACTGGATCTCTTCTTTCTCAGAATATAGGCTTATTAAAAGGGTCGCAAATTACGTAGCAGTTTGTATGCCCTCTCCTACAGCGAAGCAGCCCGTATCATCACTACTCTTGCTTTCAATAAGAAGCACCTACAGGTAGGAAGTGTTTTTTCAATTTTTATTTCTTGTAAGACCCCTCCATATGTAGCAATGTTTTACTTAATTCCCCTCAAAAGTCGCATTTATCCATTCTTTTACTTTAGCAAAAAGTATTTTCATTTTAAGTACGCATTCGAACCTGGCCCTTATTTCGCCTTTACATTTGACAGTCAAAATTTTCGATAGAAATTTGAGCTTTACATTGTAATTAGTACAGAATTTTATTATTTTTATTCTTGTCATTCATTTTACCAATTTTATTGATATTTCTTTCGTTTGTAATTCATCCAATTATTTCCCTTGATTATCAATGTTTTATTTCGGCATTACATGTAAAATGTTTTCCTTGTAACGTTTGTTTCTTTTTGTGTTCGGGCAACAAAAACTGGTAGGGAAAAGAATGTTTTCCCTACCAGTCAAGTTTCAAAGATTAGATTCAAGTTTGAAACTCAATGAGAGCCTCAAACTTGTATAGATTTTTTGAAATATCGTATATAAAAAATTTTTAGAATTAATAACCATTATACTAATTGACGACAGAGGGCTCAGTGAGTTGATCGGAATGTTCTTGTTGTTCAGTTAATTGACTTTCTTTAAGGCTTCAAAACACTTTTCCCTTGACAAGTTCTGTTTGGAGCTTTAAATAAAAAAGGATTAACTTTGGTTTTCACTGTTTTTGTTTTTTCAACCTTTACTTTTTCTGTTCCAAATGTATATTATAAAATTTGCAAATTCAAAAAAAGGAAAATAGGTAGGGCATCATGGTTCTTACAATACTTAAATAATTCTCTCATATATTTCATTTTCCATATTAGATGAAATATTTCTCTCATATTCACTGCACCAGGGGTTCTGAACATGGAGGTAGGTCCATTCTTACCTCCATGATTCTCAACAAGGGTGGAGTTCCCGCCTAGGTGGAAATTTCACAGCTTCACGAGGGGAATGCAGTTAGTCTTCTATTTAGCTGTTAAGTATTTAGTTTTAGTTTACGAACATAAAAAACTACTTTTATTCAAGTGCTGGTATTTATCAACATTTTCTGTACTTTTAAGGATCTATATTTATTTTAAATAACCAGTTTAATTTTAATTTTAAGTTGCTTTCCTATAAGCCTTCATTCCTCTAATTGTCAGTGCCAGAATAATTGGTAGCGCGCGTAAGTTAAATATCGATGTTCCAGTAGAGAGAGAGAGAGTTTGGGAAATTGTGTGCTTGTTTATACGCAAACTTCTGTTTAGTAGTTACTGCTGGTTAGGCGCATCTTAATCGCTATTATCTTGCTTCTACTGGACTCATTTACGCGCTGTAGGCTACAGGATTATATGAGCCTTGTAGTGTAATTCTACTATTTGTGAAGATCTTAAATTCTTAAGTTTGATTCTACTGTTTCAGTTATCGCCCAAGTTAAAGCGTAGTATGTTAGCGTCAAGTTGGCGTATTGTAAATAAGTTAAAAGTTTAATAAAGGGCAGTTTTAACCCTTCCTCAGTACAATCACTATTTCTCCAGATTCTACACAACAGAAGGACAGTAGAACTTTACACCTTTTTGTTGTTTAATTTTTAAAAAGTAATCTAAATCTAAATAAATGGATATATTATTCTTCAAACTTTGGAAAGAATAGGAGAGATGATCTTCTCACAGTGGTGAAAGGGAGCATGGGGCAAAAACGGTTGAGTAACACTCCATTAGACCTCGCCCTTCCGGATTTTCATGTCTTCAGGTCACTTCAGTATTCTCTGAACGGCCTGGAGTTCATTTCTTTGAAGAAAGTCAAACAGTACCTCTATAACTTCTTTAGAAATAAAAACCTAATAACTTATAAAGTTCCATCATGTTAATCTAACCCTTATGTTTTAGATCTTTTCTGTCACTTCTCCCTTCCGTTTCCCTACCAGAATGAAAATGTAATTTCAGAAAATTTGGTTAGGGTTTTCGGACACCAAGACAGAGAGTATTTCTGCTTCTCGAGACCCTGTAACTATGTTTCGCTAACTCTGATATTTTAGAATTCTTCGGCTTGGTACTAAAGTTGCCGACATTTAACTTGCTACGCTGGTGAGAGGTTTGAACCAATTTAGCATTAAACGATTTGTGTAGTCTTCGACTCCTAGTCTTAGTTTTAAATTTGAATTTGACTATTACTTTAAGCTACATCTCCACAAGTGGTAGTTATTTGTAAGCACGAGACGTGCAGTTTATGTTCAAGGCCCTAATTTAATAAAAATATTACTTTGTAACATTTTTAAGCTTTTGTTGTTATTTTCAAACAAGCGTAATTTTTTCCAGGTCTGTTGAGTTTGAATAGGAGTTTATGCTACCAAAAACAACAAACTCTATGAACGTTTTCAAGAAAGTAATTTTCCTTTTACCAGATAGATGGCAGAAAGTCATAGAATAAAATAGTGCTTATGTGCTTTAATGAAATTTGCTAATATTGTTTGTACTTATCATAAAAAACCGTGGAACTTTCTAGATGACCCAATATAAAATAGAAATTGAATTCCACCAACTAGCAGTTATATCTGCAGGAAACGTAACCCAAAAATTATGAAATCCTACTAACATTTATTTGTCGTTGGCTTAAGGGCAAAAATGTTATATAAAAACAGTTGCATATTTAATAATACAATATATACAAACTAATAAGTATTTAGTAATTTTTTGCAGAAATGTTCTTCGTCTTTACCTAGCGAGCAAGTTAAGCAATTCTGAAGCCCTACCCTCAGTTATCAAAAATAACACTTAGCAAAAACCTCGATAAAAGGCATAATTAATACTTCAGCCTTTTCCAATTTCTCTTTTTAGTTCTACATTTGAGCTTAAGGCTTACAAAATCATTCACATAATTTTCCTATGGAAGTTTTCCTTACCTTATCTCAAACCAGATAACACTGAAAACATGAAAATAATGTTTTTAATGGAAATGACATTTAAACTCTTTGCGAAACACTGAAATACGCTGAACTTTCTTGCACTGAAACAAGCGGAACTTTCTTGCACTGAAACAAGCGGAAGGAAAAAGTAAGTGTCCACTAACTGTAACATTATGTAGCACCTGTTTTTGATTATAGAAAATCGTAGATCAAATGGTTTCGATGTTTATAAACATCCTTTTGGTTCCTGCGGAGGGTATTATATTTTGTATCTTTAACCATGAGGGCAAAGTTATTATATAGTTCCAATAATGGGGCTATGGGCTTGAATAAGCTAACTTTAAACTAACTACACGCAATGGATGGCTACCCCATTATCGCTAGAAAAAACAGAAAAAGACGCTCTTATAATGAGTTCAAACATAAAAACGTCTGTGTTATAAGAACATAAAGCCACAGTAATTTTAAATGCAGTTGCACACAAACTTAGTTCATTGCGTATACAGTCAGTGAAATTTTATCGTTTTCTTAGTTATATTTACAAATGATTTCAGCAGTAAATACATCATCTGTTGGAATGGAGGAAGACTTAAAGAAATGGTTATGTAAGCAAATATGATACTAGTCAAAAAGGAAAAAAATATGGTTGTGGTCTTTCAAGGTTTTTGGATTTGGAGATCAGACGCATTACTGTGAAAACCTTCATGAAATCACGAAAAAATCAAGACGTGTTTTTGTCGATTAATAATTGGTATGAGGAGCAAAAAGTATTGAAAATAAGGGACATCAGTTACATGAAACACAAAGGTATTTGTTATAAATGCTTATTAAAAACCCTTTCATATTTTATTAAGCATTTATATTATCATCTTTATTATCCTGTGGATGTAACTAAAAGAAGAAATTTTAGCTTTCTAAATAGTATGAAGTGAAATTTACCTGTTACTTTATTAAAAAGAAGTTAAACATATTTAGATTTTTCTTTTTCAATGCCTTTCCCTAGAACAACAATTTTAGAGCTTTGCACTCGTTTCGAAAATAGCATTTTCCCAGTAAAAGGTCTCCTAATTAATTTAAATTTCTAATTTTTCCACCTCAGGTCGGAAGTTTGACAATCTCATTAGGTAATTATTTTATTAAGCGCTTACACGCTATTCGTGAGTAATTAGCGGGTTATAATTACCTCTTGCACGATCCTCTTGCACGCGATAAAAATCCATCAGCAATGTAAATAAGTTATTTTGTGGGTAATTAACTATTAAGTCTTCTATAAATATGCTAAGCAGCACTGATGATCAGTAATGAAATACGTAAGAATTTTCCACAAACTCTTACGTATATCATTACTGATCATCCGAGTTTTCTAGAAAATGAGTTTTAGATTTTTGCTTCCTTGGTAATCTGAAAAAAAAAAAAAAAGAGTAGACATGTATTCTCCACAATCTATTTCCCTCATGCATGTAAAATTCATAGGGAAAGGTAAGTGTGCCCAGTTTTAATAAGAAGTTACTTTCAAAGCTTTCAAATCGCAACTTAGTCATTATTAAACATGCACTAAAAAATATTGTTATTTAGTCACATTTGTATTGGAAAGGAAAGAGACATTTCCTAAAGATGGAAAATGTGTTGACCTTTAAAATTTAATTCTTCAATTTTTAAATCTAATTCTAACCCAATTTAATTCTAAGCAATTTTCCATTTCTTCCTTTTATTTCAGAAACACACCCTTTTCCTCACGTATTTTCCCCTGTAGCTTTTTGGTGGTAAGTTCTGAAAATTTAAAAAATATTCGCACAGTTTTCCCCTTCCTCTGTTGTATATAGATTTTCCCTCTGAGGGCTAGTTTTATTGCTAAATTTTTTTGTATTAGCATTTTATCCATCCTATTTTCCCTTTCATTTATTATTTGGAACATATTTTGTGAAGATTCTTCATTAAGCTAACAGGACATGGCAGATTATCCCCTTCTCTTTTGTTCCTCTGATGTACCTCTTAGGAGCTGTGGTCAAGACTCATTCATCTGAAGTGCCCATGAGGTAACTCAGACTGATAGGTGTTGCAATATTAATGTTACTATGCATTCTCTATAAAATGTAATTTTTTTAAAGAAATAATATTGTGACAGTTACCAATAACTTATCCGCCATTATTTCTCATTTGCTATTCTTTTACTATAAAAAAAAATTACTGGTATAATTTTTCCCTCTCGATTTTCGAAGAATAAAATTAGATTAAAAATGCGAAAAGCACACGAGGAAATACGGTATATAACAACATTAAATCCAGTTTAAGATTTCTTGTAATAGCTTTGCTTTTCAATTTTCAGTCATCTTAATGCGATCATTTTCATGTTATGTTTATGCAAATATATGATCCATAGAGTATGGTATTCATCCACTAGATCAGATCTGTGCATGATATGGTGGTTAAAAATTTGGCCAATATTTTTTCGTTTAAATTGTCAGTCATCTCTGAATTTTGTTCGAATTTTGCACATTTTTGTGAATGTTATACGTAGCTGAGTATATGAAAAACTCGTTTTAATATTGTATGGAATGCTATATACATACAATTTATAATAAGAAAACTTCCCATATCCCATCTCCAAGGAACAGAAATTCAATTTAAAACCATGAATGAAAAAAAAATTTAGTCAGTATTTTAAATTAGTATTTTCAAGACCTCCTTACTTTAAAAACATAAAAATCTGCTAAAAAAATCTTTAATCGCAAAAATACTAAAATCAAAAGTAAAAATTTTAAGCCTTGAAAAAGTAGCTATTGTCATTGATCGCAGATTAATCAACTTATCAAGGGGATAAACTAATCTACCATCGATTAACAGCAACTTGGGTGTTTCATCTTATTTCCAAGTATTGCTAAATCCAAATCATAAGTCACAATTAATACTCAATCAAAATAAAAACACTAGTCCATTCAAGCCAAAAGAATTCTGTTAAACAACATAAATAGCAAATAATCTTCAAATTAAAGTTTCTCACTAAGAACATAGTTAAACTGAAAGGGATGCTTACTTTAGAAGACATATGCGCTACACTCTCATACAAAAGTATATATTTTAGAACACTGTACACACACGTATATATATATATATATATATATATATATGCAGACATACACGAATATTACATACATATGATCATAATTCGTCACCTTTGTTGGTTGTGTTCTTTATCAGTATTAATTCTTCAAGTAGTTCTTTAACAGTGTTAAGTTAGACGTCTTAGCAACTAATTTGAGCAGAACTGCAATTAATCCTCATTTCATTTATCTGTAACACCGCAATAATAATTCTAAGCATATAAGATATTTTCCTTCTTCTTTCAGCACGCCTTCGTCATGTAAGAGTAGCACACTCAACTCGTATCGAGAGGTCCAGAGTTCGAGTTCCGTCGAGGGCACTGCACATTTTTCGCCTCTTCTGCTTTGAAGAAGCTTAATGAAGCTACAAGCAAACACTTAGTTTTATTGAAATTAATTAGCAGATTGAAATGTTTATTCTTTTAAATATTAATTGTAAAATTGTTGGAATTTGCATAATTGATAAGAGTATATATATATTTATTATTTTGTATTTATTCATACCTGTATATTAATAGCAAAACATAAATTTTTATTAATATCAATCGATTTATTGGCCTATCTACTCATTCAGTTACAAGTATAATGAATTTCATTTAAAAAAACCTTAAAATTTACTAAATATTAAAAATCTAATTTTAAAAAATCATTCATCGTCTTTGACAATCAATCTCAGGTAGTCACAGTTAACAAAGCTTGTTATATTTCTAATATTTTTGAAAATTTTAGAAGATTTTGAATTAAGGGAATTTTACATCATGAAAATGTGACTGAAATACACGACATTTTTCCTGTTAAACTTCAGAGAAAAAGGGCTCTTGACTCTTGATATTTCATTAAAAGACTTAATCATAGTATTGCATTTTATAACACGGCTTTCTCCGTGATGCTAACTGTGAAATAATCTGTGTATTGTAATCGAGGAGCTACCAATGGCCAAATGGTTAAAAACCATTTAAAACTGGCAATTTGATAAGGGCTGAAATCTCAGCGAATGGATTCTGTGCATGGGCAATTTCGTGATTTTTCTCCGGTTTATGTAACTTTAACTGCTGCTTTAACTGTTGCGAAGAACTCTTAATAATATAGAATGATATATTTTATTTAATAAAAGTTTGCTTATGAAGAGTTGAATTTAAATGGTGAGAGCTACGATGTTATAAATTTAATTAATAATCATTTCAGCATAGGTTTTCTACGTTTTATTTGCCATTAAGTTGCTTTTGTTTATCTACTTTAATTTTGTAACTTAAGTGAGATTTGTATAAATTCGACTATTTTGTTTTATAGCTCGCGTACTTGTTTGAGTGCCGTCAAGCCCTGTCTGATGCGAAAATTCCTGCTTGGGAATCTTCGAAAATTCTATAGATTGAATACTAGAGTAGGTGCTGCTTAACGTGGTCATGGTTGTCCACGGTTATTTTGATAACATTAAGTGAGTGGTAGCATTAAACGATGAAAAAATATATCTGTCGAAACAGCAATGTGATTTAATTAATTCAATATGAATACTTGAAACACATAAATGGGTTGTGGGGTTTGACTTATTTAATTCAATAGTCAATCTTTGAAGCCCACAAACACTAACAAGCGAATAATCGCTTAGTGTGTGAACAAACACGTAAGACTTCAAAAGGGTTAATTACCCTTTGTTTCTCAGAACAAATGCAATCAACTCCTAACTCGGAACGTACAGCAAAGCCTCCACTTAAGCTTAAACTTAAATGAATAAGAAATTAAACTTAATTAAGCTTAACTGAAGCTAACTGAAAGATATAGATGAAGCTATCAGGATTCTAAGTAGTTGGCCCCTAAATATTAATTAAACTGCCGAAGCTAAGTAAAACGTCGACTTAAATAGTACTCTTACTCATTTACATTCACTGCGTTTCTGAAATTACATTCTGGTAGGAAATTATAAGCTGAAGCTAGAATAGATAGAAAAGATGCATAACTTAAAATAACGCTTAATAAAATTAGGATAAACCTTACAATGTATTTTATCGAATTTTAATTAGGGAAATGTAAAAATTTGTTTATCAAATGTTCATAATACCTTTAACGTAAAACAGTGCTTTTGAACTATTCATATAATATTTCTGCAAATTATTTGTCCGATGCTCTACTGCTACAGTTGGAGAACATCCCTCATTCGCTGGAAGAAAACATGCAAATATAAAATTTTAAATTAGACAAAAAAATGACCTTAGTTTGGCGTGGATTTTTTCAAGGAATTACAGGAAGGAGGCAGGGAAAAATTATTCTTCAGAATTTCGCTTGCTCCTGAAGAAGAGGGACCTGTGTCTGGTCACCCTCGAAATCGATAGAGTTATTCAAAATCTACAAACTTAGACCGCTTTTTGACCTAATTCTTAATTGTCGACTGAAACTAAAAACAAGCTGTTTAGTGACTCGGTCCCTTACTCTGTGGTATTTTCTTGGCACTTCGTAATTTTTATATATATTTTGATCATATTTGGTGACTTTATTCAGTTTAAAAAATTATTCTATTATATTTTGAATAATATTAACTGATTTGCTGATCACAATAAAAGATGTATTTTTCGTATTTCCTAACATAAAGAGCAATTCATTTGTAATATCCAAATAATAACATTATTAAACGGGGTCTACTGTATTGATAATTCTCTTACAGAGAGTGTAAGTACATGCCGATTGATAATATCCAAAAGTCTAAACATTTTTGTCACTTGAACGCGATTGATGCAATTATTTTTACGGGGCCTTACTGAACTCCAAGTGGGTAACTGGAATGTAGAACACTGTTATTTCGACCAGGGTTTGAATCCAAGTATGACTGGATTGGTATTTTCGTAGCTTTTCTGATATGTGATGCAAATAGGAGTTCGTTTGCAATAGAAAGTTCTTCGCAAAGTCATTCCTTTAGCAAATATCCTTCTTGTCATTTATCATATTCACTGAAGCAAATAAATTCAGTTTCCATTTAAACCCCAAAAAACTCAGTAAATAAAAGAAATGATATGCAATTCACGTTCTGCCACGTCATTTTACTAGTCTGGTCTAGTCTATTTTACTAGTCTGGTCTAGTCATTTACTAGTCTATTTTACTAGGTTCAATAACATATATGTTTGGTTTCAGAATTAATAGTTCAAGTTCTGAATTATCGAATTAATTTTCTTTAGAAAATACTGAGGCTAAAATTGTACTTTTTTCATGCAGTTATACAATTTTGATTAAATGAGCAAAATGACCTTTGTTGAAAGGATAGGTAAGTAAAATTTTTCTTTCCAATAAAATAATTTACCTCTGCATAGTAAACTGAAATCCTGTTTGTATGAAATTATGTTACTCAAATGTAAAATATACTGTTTTTCTCCTAGCTTTAAAATAAAGGAACTTAAAATCGTGCGTATTATTCATTTAGGTTTTAAAAAAATTTATACCAGAGGATCTCAATCATTTATGCTCCACTCATCCCTTTCTTCATTGTTAGACGATCCTCCCGGCCATTCCAAAACTCGAAAAATACATGTAGATTTATTTATACTATTTTTTAATCTGTTTTAAGTATAGAAAATTTTCATAAATATTAAAATTTAAGTAAAAGTAATTTTTTATATTCATAAAGTCAAACCAAATACTTAATAAGTAAATGAAAGGCCGATTGCATTCTTCGTCCCCTGCTCTGAAACAATGAAATTCCCTCCAGTTGAGAATATCTAGCTCATTCATAGCTTTCAAACATCATGTGATTTTGCATTTTACATTTCAAACCGAAACAGGAAAAGGAAAATATTACAGGTGTAAAAGAAAAGTTAAATAAATTAATATACACTGGTGTGCAAAAATTAAGGACGAGACGGTTTTTCCAATATAACTTTGTACAAAAGCTTTCCAAATCAACACACTTAATACCGTAAGATCCCCAATACGTAAGGACATGAGTAATGTAAGCAACACTTACTAAAAGAGAAATCAGAGGGATAAAAAGAAGCTTTATTGAAAAAGTAGCATGGAGCGGAATGCGACTGAAGGCCGAAACATCCCTGTGATGGGTGTCCAGCAAGAAACATCCGTTCTTTAATAGGGGATATGATCTCCCCTGACTGCTAGGCAGGTTTCACATCATTTGTGCATTTGTCCACCAAACCACATAAGAGGACTTTCGGCTCGCTGCATATTTAAAGTGCCGCCATGCCGCACCGACACTATACATTTACAAACATCCATGCCTTCTCTGGGATTCGAACCCGAGCCCTTCGGCACGGCAGTCAGCGACGCTAACCACTATACCGATTGGGCGGCACATGATGTTTTAACTTTTCCTAGTTTCAAAGGCTTAAAGTATGCCGGTCTAAAATATGCCCAATAAATAGTACGCCGGCTAAAGAAATAATTTAGATAACACATTACAAGTTTCAACCCTTGAACGATGCTCTTGAAATTCTAAATGCTTTTAAAAAATATAATTTTATTGCTTAAAATTTTTAGAAGGAATAATTCTCAACTTACCTACTTTTGCATTTTACTCACTCGTGGCCTAGTGGCTTAGGTCGTGGATCTCCAGTGACTTCGTCAATTTATTTTGTGAGCTAGAATCTTGAAAAATAACTGCCCCTTGTGCAGCAGCGGGCATTGATCATTACACCTCATAGAAGAACTATCTTTCTTTAATTCGTTACAGCTTAAGCTGGTTGCGTTTCTTAAGGCAAAATTGCAATGAGTTTTCGGGGATTTTTTCCCTGTGTGATGCAAATTTACAAACTTCTTTTCTTTAAAAGATTTTCTACCGGGGTCTTCCTCTCAACTGTGCAACTTCACAGTAATTTAGTAATGTTAAACTTCTAATCTGAAAGTTAAGATGCTACTGAAGAAAACTTTCATCACTTTTGTGGTTGCAAGATCAAGTATCTGTGAGAAGAAATGATTCTTATAAAATTGCATTTTTCACTAGACTTGCTTTTTGTGAAACTCATAGTAATAGATTGTAATTAATTAAAGATTGT
>KK116260.1:71544-83390 GCA_000611955.2 Stegodyphus mimosarum
ATCATTGCAACGATGTTTTATAATATTGGCATAAGTATTTAGTATCCTTAGCTTTTTTTAGCATATGTGTTTATAATCACATATTAAATTGATCCGGTGTTCGTCGCTGCAAAACACAGGCCCATTGTTGAAGAAGATCTCAGATATTCTTTACTTCAATTTTGGCGAAACTTCTTTTATTCCAAGGTCAGTGAAATAGAAACGATCGGCTATCTAGTATAAAGATCTTACTTGGAAAGTTTTCTGTGTACAGTTTTCTATCATACGAAAGTTCCCTTAATCGATGCAAGCTCTAATTTAAGGGCCCGGCAGTAAAGTTTCTGTTAGAAAAGAAATTATAGAGAGAAATCTTAAGAAGATTCTTCCAAATGATGTTTTGATATTATAAAAAACTTCTTTGACGCGATAAGTACTAAGACGTCGGGCTCGAGTTCGAATCCCAGAGAAGATTTGGATAATTGTAAGAGAATGTGTCTGTGCGCATAGCAACACTTAAAATGCTGATGAGCCGAAAATCCTCTCATGAGGTCTGATGGTAAGGAAGGGAGGTAAGAGACTCCTGTATCCGTCCTCGGAATATGTGATAAAATCGAGCACTCTATGTCCTTATGGCTTATTCGTATTCATCAGCTTGCAGATATTGTATTGGCAAAGACATTCTAACATATCTTCATTTAGTAAAGAATTAATTATTGTTATAAAACTATAGTTTATGTATTCAAAACTTAGTTCGAATTGTAGCCCAAAAGTGCAGGTATTTTTGCATAATGGTAAACAGTATGATTAATGTGTCTGTAACATCTGAGTTAGTAGCTCTCTCAATGATGTACGGTGGTCTTCCATCAATTCTGGGATAAAACTTGGCCATTCTCGCTAGCGTAAAATCACTCACACCCCTGTGGTGCACCTTGGGCAACATTCTTGTTGCTAGGAGGAGAAAGAGGTATTTCTTCAAAATACAGTGAGTTCTACGACAACATAGCCATACCACAATGCCATCTTATGTTTTAGTATCTCAGTGTCAGTCATTTACATATTAGGCAGCCGTATTAATTTTTTTAACTTAAGGAATAAATTGTTTACGAGCAGCTAACATGTTTCAAAAGAAAATGGCCTGTAATATATCCTAGTCTCAATTACAGTTACAGTTGGCCAACTCGGACGGTGGTTTCTTTACTTTGCAGGTTTTGAATTAAAAGTGATATTTTTTACGTTATAACATGTCTTGGAAGTATAAAATATTTTTGTACGTGTACTAGAAAGTAACATCCGTGTACAAAATTAAGAAAATTTGCATATCATGTCGAATTTCTGAAAAAATAATGATGGACTGATATTATTGAAACTTGTCATGAATATACATTTATAACAGAGAAAGACATGTACAATTCAAAAACCATTTTATGTACTCATGATTATCAGTAAAGCTCAGTGCAGCGATGTCTAACACCCACGATATGATATCGGGCTGAAAGTGACTCTAATGTGGGATATGGTCCTCTCTCACAGTCAGAAAGGTCGTTCAGCGTGACGGCATACTGGGCAGGCTTTGAGAAGTGGCAGTAGGAGTCGATCCCACTTTGAACCAAGGCAGTTTTCAACTCCAGGATGGTTCTTGGAGGGAGATGGAAAGATGAAATTGGCATACCAAGAGCGTCACAGATATGATTTAAAGGGTTGAGGTCAGGAGATCTGGTTGGCCAATCCATGGGCCGACTATCTCATATTTCCAGGTAATGGTCGACCAGCTAAGCCCTATGGTAGATCTTTCATTAACATGAACTTCGAGGACAAATACCCCTCTGAAAATTAAAACATGGGACTCTGAGATTTCCTCTTTATACCCCATAGCAGTCAAATATGTGTACTGTAATGATGTACCACATAGTAATGATCCTTTTCTCTGATGAGGAGGGAGGATAATGTGTTCCAAGCTCTCTCCAGCACAGATGCGCCTAGAAACATTGTCCAGGCTGAATCTCAACTCATCTCTAAAACGCACGGTCTCCACTGAAGTCCGGTACAAGGCGCATGTTGTCTGCTCCATGCTAAACGCGTGTTCGTGTGTTCTGCAGTGTGTGCACGCAAACAGTGGATCTTCTGACATACTAGATACCATATGAAGCCCTCGGGGAACTGTAGACCGTGAAACTCAGGTCCTAGTGGCAGCATATAGCTCACGTGAGACCTGTGAAGCTGTTCTGTGTCGCCGCGGTGAAAGTGCCAAATAACGATCCTCATTCATTGTTGTGGATCTTGGTTGACTTTTTTCAGGTCTTCTCGATATGAATCCAGTGTCCTGAAAATATTTCCACAAATTGCAGACGACAATGGGCATTACATTGTGCTCTGTAGCTACCTGCGTTTATAATTGGCCTGCCTCCAATCTCCAGACAATTCTGCATCCCATTCCATCATCCATACGTTCGTAGCTACCTTTTTTTCCAGATACCTTATAAAATTACCCAGCTCTTTCGAAAAGCACGGTAAATATCGTGAAGAATTATTAACATACAAATCGCCGAAAATCTCTCGTGCGCTTACATTCCCTCCGTAATCAAAGCTCCTCAATTAGGCCCGTATAAGCTTACGTATTCGACTCCGAATATTTGCATAACTCTTCGGCGGTAAGAAAGAAATTTTACATTTTAAATATCAAATGGTTCATAAAATGTATTTTGTTATATTTTTATTTGATATTGGCGATATTTTAATGCACATATTTATGAAATGAATTTACCATATTTAGAAATGCTATTCGAATATCGCGCTTTATTTAGTGCACAGTAATAATCGTAATTTTATGCAAAAGCAGTTGTTTTGGGCATGCTTTTATTCGTCGGTACAGCATATTACTGCACAAATGTCCAGTTAAATTTTGCTTAATTCTAATTAGTGTGCTAATTATCCAGATGCATCATGATTAATATCAATAATTTCTTCATAAAGAATTTCTTTCTGGGGCACCATCAACTGGATTATACCGCACCGAAATACCTCTGACCTTAATATTACAGCTTAAGGATAATTCAAATCAGGGTATAACCTTCAAATGGCTCATTCTATCATTTGATCTCCAAATGAGAATTTATGGACTAACTGGAAGGATCAATTCGGACTCTCAAATCTACACCAGCTACTATAGATGCATTAACATCTCGTTTCCAAAGGCTGAACGAATCATAATTTAGACGTTAGACTGCTGCTATAGGATTAAAATTGGAGCCAGTGCGTTATTGGATACAAATGTTAACATTTTTTCTTTTGAGTGTATTTTAATCCAATGTAAGAAATAAAACAAACAGTATTCTGAACAAACACATTTTTTATTTTCAAAAACATTCTCACAGACGTCTTTTATTAGAAGAATGCAAGATGAAACGGTGACGTATATTTCTGTGCATTGTTTCAAAAAACAAACAGAAGTGTTGCAAAATATTTAAGGCATTTTCTCAATTACTTTTAAGACATGATGTGTGATTCAGAATATTGAAATGAAAAAAATATTTTGCAACACTTATTAGGATCGAAAATGAACAATTTTGTAAACTATGTTTACACACTGATATCCATGAAAATAAGAAATGCCCATTTCTTCTATGTACATAACGATGATAATAATAATAATAAAAATAATAATTGTTATTATTACAGCTCTGAAGACTTGAAAAGGAAAATCTGACTACAGTCAACTGCTGAAATCCAACAATTAGTTTAAAAATTACAAACATATAAGAAACGTATAATTTTTTCAACAAAATTATAAACAGAAATGGCAGTTCCACTTTCATTACTTTTAATAAATTTTATTTTTACAATATGGCAGTCATTTTTTTCTATGCTGTTATAAAGGACATTAAATTAAAAAAAATTTCAATAATATTGAACTTATTGTACAATAAATTTCCTTGCAAAAATTAAAAATTGGCTATTAATTATTAATTTGTTTTTTTTTTTCGGGGGGAGGGAATGAATTCGTGTAACAAAAACAAAAATTTGAAAACTGAAACCAAAATTGACTTACAAACTAAATTAAAATAATTCCTTAATTCTTTAAAATGTATGGAAAACAAATTCAAATTTTTCCACATTAATTTCTGTGACTATCGCACACGCACACACATACACACGCACACAAAATAATGCCTCAAAATTTATCTCATATTTATATATATATTTATATATATTATTTACATAAACAAAAAGTAATATTCATTATAACCTTCTCTGTGAGAGAAAGCATTTCTACTACGTGCATGAAAAATGTCCAAATTCCTTATATGAATACAAAATTTATGCTGAAATATTTTAAATTACATGAATGTTGTATTAATTCATTAGAAAAAAATTACCAGGTTTGGCAATAAATATATTGCATAGGAAAACAGGATAAATGAATGTCTTTCAAAGAAGTTTTGATAAGAATTGGAAAAAAAAGCTGTTAGCCTGGTTTGCTTGAAGTAAATATGAAACTGGTAGAGATTTTGCTTTTCGATAACATGTAAACCTTATTTCACAAAGAAGAACAGTTTCGTTTCTAATTGTATAGAACGGATGTTTAACAGTATGTTGAGTGGGCTGATCACTATTAAGAATATTTCTGGCCTTAGCATTTTATTTATTCATTTTCGAATTAACGATACAGTTGTTTTGTGTACATCTATAAATTTTTGCATAACTAATAAGCATTATTAATTATGTAAAAACGTATATATATATATTGCGTAATGTGTATATAAAAAAAGGATAAGATAAACCTCAGAGGTGCAATATATAATAACAAAAAAAATTATTTGCTGTAGCAATGTAGCAAATAAAAAACAACATGAATTTTCATTGTGAATTTCTGAATAGTTTTGATACAAAAACCTTCTTTTTCAAAATATGCAAGAATTCTGTTCAGAAATGTATAGAAGTTTTTAAAATTTACCCATTCAAGAATGCAGCTATTTACAATAGCACTTTAACAAATTAATTCTGAAAGAAGGAATGAAAAACATATTTTTAAAGCGAATTTTCCACAATTTTAACTAAAATTCAATTACGCTAGTAAATTCTAAAATATTTAAATAACGAGAAATGTTGAGGGAAAATATGGGGATTCAAAATGGTTCCCAAAATCAGATGATTTTTAACATAAATGTGTATTAAATTTAGGTGTAAAAATACAAATTTTACATTAAATTTATATTATTGATGACGTATTACTTTGGTAGCTGATCACTTTTTTCAAATAAAAGAAAGAGGAATTAATTTTTCAGATACATAAAAGCTTACCCTTTTTGAAGAGCATAAATTTTTTTATCTAAATATAATAAACTTTTATAGTTGCTTTTCTTTCAGTCTAAATCTTCCATTTGTTAACTTTATACAATAAATCTCTAATGTAAATCTCAAATGAATCTTAAAATTAATTTTATAAATGAAATGATTTCTTTTACTAAAAATATTAAAATTAAATATTATATCGTAAAATATTTTAAAATCATTCGGTGTAAAATCTTTGTTTCTTACAAGTATAAGAGAGTTATTTTCTCAGAAACTCGTAACTGAGCCATAAACTTTAAGCTAAACCTCTGTGTTAAGGTGCGTAACTTTTGCGTATAAAACTCAGTGAAAAGTATACAATAATAATTTCTTTAATTATAATATAGTAATAAAGCAAGCAGAGCATAATACTTTTCATTCTTTTCTTTCTTTTTTACATGGAGTCCGTTTTTGGACACCATTTAGATCCCACATTTAACCTTTAAATTCAAAATTTTGCTTGCATTCTGCAGCATCTAATTTGTAGCCACTTATGTTAATATTTTTTTTATATTTATATCTCAAGAAAAACTCTAACACCGTTTGTCAGTTTTCAGATCGTATCTATGATGCATCCTTTCAATTTTGAGAAGGGAGAGAATAAAAACCTTCTTTCACTTACTGCTTTTATTTCGCACAGTGGAGGTTAATGGATTAAGGAGAGGCACATGAGAGCTATCTGCCTGACGAAGTTTTGAATAAAATAGCGTCAGATTTGATATTTAGACCAAGCAGAAATGTTCTCTCTGTCATTGCTAATAAGTAACTGATTAGCACTAAATGATTGTTACTGTAAACTAAATTAGTAGCGATATTATAATTCTTCTATTTATAAATGCATTAATCTTATAAATAATACGCATTCCGTTAAACACATTAGAAATTCAAAATGTTAGTGCTCACGTTTTCTATTTATCAAGTTTATTATTTACTAATTTATATTTATTTATGAACAACACACTGTATAAATTTAAGTGCAGAAAAAGACGAACGTGTATCTGACATATTTTGGAAAATAATTTTTTTTAAATAATTTGCCGCATTCATACTTAAAGTTTTCTAAAATTAATCGTCATGTAATACCTTAACTCGAAATTTTAATATTATCACATCACCACTAATTTCCAATTGCCGTTTGCAAACAAATTTTCCATATTTGAAAATTTCAAAGAAAAAAGTATTTTGCTTTATAAGGGTAATAATAAGGACGGAATAAGGAAAGAAAGAAAAGAAGCAAATGTTGTCGCTAAAAAAGAAAGGAGACAAAAACGATATGCAAATTACATATATATTACCCGACGAAGGAGCGAAGGCTGACCAACAAGGCTATTAAGAGTGTTATGTTTAGTTTTTAAGGGAGATAAAATAAAGAATTTTAACTCCTCTACGAGATAGAGACTTTCAAACGTCTGAGTCTGTTAAAGGCCATTTACTGCAGCCTATGATGCGACTTATAGTTTATGACTTGCGTGGTTACACGCATGGTTAATTTTGAGACCATTTTCCCATAAAAACTAAATGGTACGTTAAATTGCCGTGTTGTGAATGCCTGCGTTTTCGGGCAAAATAAAAATAAAGTGATATTTTCCCACTGATATTCTTTCTTGTGATTTTTCTTGCAGTCACTTGCTTATGATCGTAAAATTATCTGCAATGCTCAAGAGCTGATAATTTTATTTGGAAGATGGTTTTACAGTCGTTAATAATTATAGTCATATTAAAGGCTAGTATGAGAAGCACGCCAGACAAATACCTGTTAAGCTACACATTTGATTTTAAAAGACACAGAAATTTAATTGGTTTTTTTTACAAAAGAGGGGAAAACGTTTATGAATGGCACTCCATTTTCATCCCAGTTAATGAGTAAAAACGCAAAATTTAATGTATATTTGTTATTAAATGTTGCAAATGCTATAACTGACGGTTACATTAGAAAATTTGCGAGCAGGGAATGAGTTGAATTAGGACCTGAGACAAGCTTTCTGATTTTGATCTTTTTCCATCAAGAGCAACACAAAAACTAAATTATAGAATTACTTAAAACATCCATAAATATTTAATAAAAGCAAATGTTAATAGTTTTCCCCATTTATCATGAGTAATTAGAAAACAAAAAGGATTTTCAAAAATTAAATTCACTGATAGTTGAGAAAATTCACTGATAGTTGAGATCACTGATAGTTGAGATAATTAGAATTCCAAGGGCGTTATATTGTTATTTTGCTTACAATTCTCTCAAGGGTGAAATTGCATGAATATAATAAGTAGACTTCAGCTCCTTTATTAAGGTTATTATTTCCATTGGAACTATTTATTTTGGAAGAGTGTAAAAGTCTTATACATCTATATCATTTCTATAACTCTTAAGAACCTACAACAGAGCTCGAGTAAGTTCCATAATATGCTAGAAAAGCATAAAAGCAATTTATTCGAATGAAAAAGTTCGAGGTAGAAAAGCGTCTGTTCAAACTGACAAATTTTCTCTTGTTGAACCTTCGCATAGCATAGATGTTATTTTACAACTATTGCCGATGCAATATCTACCTGGGCAAAATTGCAGGATTGAGTAATAAATAGAATTATGAACCCATGTTGATAGAATTATATCAGAAAAAGCTGGACATCTTTCTCCCTATTTGTATTCGCAATATTCAAAGTACAAAAAAAAAGTTAAACTTGCATTCTCTAGCTATAAAAATTTGTGATAACATATTTTCTTCCTGCTTATACAATTAATTTAATTCACCGCAAAGCAGATCTCATACTCCTAAGAAGTAACTATAAGTTTGTATTACTTTGCACTGTATTCAATTATTTCAAGAAGTAACTAATTTTACTCTTGAAGAATATCAGCAACAACATCAAGAAAGAAAAAAATACTTAAAAGCAGTGCTAAGATCCATAGTGACTACTATTTAGAAGATTTTACGAGAGGTTTGAGGCCTATGATATTGAAATATGCATTTCTGGTTACCTGCTACTTACAGCAAAACGGAGATCAAGATTATCAAGTATATAACAATACGAACTCACTAAAGTATGTGGAGAAAAGCACTATTAAGTATTACTCCCTTAGCGCACGTATAAAGCTTTAATATGAAGCTTTAGGTAAATTAACTGCTCAAGAAAATAATTGAACAATACATACAAATGTCAAAAATATATGCTGGAATATGCTCCTCCGATATTTTTAAACTCAGTTTCCTTGTATATGAGTTTATCTAGATCATATAGCTAAAATACGTTTGATTTTATTTTGCTTTTGGGTATGGCACTTCCGAATTTATATACTTTAGGTAACTTCTTATGATACGAAACAAACATATGATCAATTTCATTTTAAAGAAATAAATTTTTAGAATCTTTTTATGCTTTTTCAGCCAAAAAAATCATGGTTATAAAAGCAAGAAAAAATATAGAAAAGCAGGATATGCAATACACGAAAGGCGAACGTAAAAATATGCGCACGAAAAGTTAAACATATCATTGGTAAGTCTTCTGGTGTAGATGAATGAAAATCGCATCATATTTATTTTTGTATATATGTATTTTATTATTATTAATTTATTTCTTTATGTATACTACGTATACATTTATTTATCATTTTATATTTACTTATGGAATATGCATGTTACGTATGTTAAAAAAATCCTTTAATCTCTCCATCTGAAATTTGCAACTGTTGTTTACAATTTCTGTGACTCTGCGTATTTTTTCCTGTATGTTTCAATGATATCCACATATTTATAGGGAACGACAGTGGCGCTAAACGAATCATTATTTGATTATTTGGTAGGCTTTCCCGGCATGACATTATTATTTAAGTTGGATTATTTCATTTTAGCAATGTATACATATTAGTAAAAATTGTAGTCTCCGAACAATGTTATAACAGGAAAAAAAACTACATTTATTTTTTTCTTCTAAACTTTCTTTTTTCAAAATAGAGTTACGACATTCACGTACACGCATGTAGCTGCAGATCAGCTGTATTTGGGTCAAAACCTACACTAACTATAAACAACTACTGCACTCGCCGTTTAATCTGATCGTAGTTAATATTATCATTCGGATATTGTCATCAAATTGCGGAAGTCACGCCCATTTGTATACGAAAACATTAAAAATGCATCGCTTATTTGGGATCAGCAAGGTGATTAATGTTATTAAAGTATTATAGAATGAATTTTTTAAACTGAAGTAAAGTCCTCAAATAAAAGTTAAAATAACCAATAATGTCGAAATAGAATGTCTAAATTGCTAAATGACAAAGACTAGTATCCAAGTAATGGATTAATAGTCGCTTTAGCAAAGTAACATCAATTGTGAGAGATTTAACGCTTGGGCGAGTATTAATGGAAGAAAAAAGGTTGTAGCGTCAAAATAATGATAAAAGACAACTGCCAGTTGCTTTCTCAAACAAATCCAAATACGTTTTCAGATGATGAAATTGGAGAATTTTTTACAAACTCTGAGATGAGGAACGTCCTACCGTTATTAAGGTTAGGGTGTACAGGATCAATCAAATAATTTCCAGAAACATTATGAATATAAACATTTCATAAATGAACTTTACCGTAAAATTTGAGGACAATCAACTATTAATCGCGTTTTTCCTAATTAAAATGTTGATATTTTATCTTATTGTTTAATACTACATTCGTTTAATGTTAACAAAATAGTCATGGACAAACTTGATCATATTAGGCGAACGCCTTCCGTAAATAAACTGACATAGATATGACTTGTTTGCTTATCTGTCACCAACACTAACTGCACGTGCATGAAATACTTCGCAGTATCGAAGAAAATCCTTTGCACTGGATCCTTTATTTGCGAAAACTATGTAATACTTTTCAGTTAGCAGAAAGAAGATCTTTAGGAAAAAATTCCTTCCAAAAACATAACGAATGAAAATAATTTAACAGAAATAAGAAAAATCAACAACGGTTATGCTAATAAGAACCAAAATAAAAACATAGTAGCTACTGTAACGATGAAAAAAGCAAATTTATTTTTAAATTAAAATGTAATGTGTGCAACTGCACACATTACATTTTAATTAAAAAATATATTGCAGTGTTACTGCAACTGCATTTTAAAATGGTCTGTCTGTATTTAAATAAATTACCTGAAGCTTATGAATTTATAGTAAATTACATAATAAATACTTTTATTCTCAATTTTCTGATAAATTTGTTAAAAATTGGAATGCCTCCAAAGTTTCCATTTAAATCCATTGCCTGTATGGCTTTAGAAAGTAGAAGCCATAATAAAATTAATTCATTTATCATCAATAAATCCATAAAAAGAATCACTTAGAAACAAATTAATTTTAACACGTTTGGAATGTGCATATTGGTAGGTAATTCAGGAAACTGCAACGCGGAATAATCTTGTCATTCGTGCATTTCAATATACATAGTCAACTTACAGAGGCAACAAACCAAAATAAATAGACGATTAGTTTCTACTAGGTAACCTCATTCCCTGAGTGGCCCCTCAGGACAGGAGGGAGACAGATTGGGAGATAATTCATGCCCAATTAAGCACTCGTGACTCCCAGCCACCACTGCGTGCACCCTAGAATTATAACTTCCTGATAGCCCATTCGCCGACAGCTGATGACAATTGGACTTTCTTCAACAGAAGATAAAAATTGAAAAATTGTGAACTGAAATGAGCTGTGCATGGTGAGTGACTGCACGAAATGTTATTTTCGAAAACTGTGCACACTAGAGCGCATTCCACTGAGGGTATTGAGTATAATTGTGGCAGAAATTACCATGGAACATTTCGAGGGCAAATAGTCTATTTTAAAATGGAAATTAGAGTCGTTACATTCATTACGTCGCAATTTTATTCCGTTAAAGCCTGTCCTTGAGCAGGAGAAGAGCATTCTAATATGAATATTCTAAATGAATTCAATTAAATTCGTAAAAATCTAACAGTTATCATTTTATTCAAGTGACTAATGCTCTAACATGTGATTCTGAAGCTTCATCAGAATTTTATAAAATCACTAAGATAACTAAATAAAAATAACGTTATGTTGTTTAATGAACAATAGTAAAACTTATTAACAACTGTAAACGTTTTACTAATAAGCAAAACGTAGCTACAAGTCTGAGTGCACGCGTCTCATATGAGGGAAATATAATTTTATCTAGACCTCTATATAAAAACTTAAAATAATAAACATTTAAGTTAAAAAAAAAAAATCTAAATTAGGCGCTTCAAGCTGCAGTAAATTGGGGACAATTAAATTCGAATTTAATGTTAAGCAAATTCAAATATCAAACTCAATCGGGATAAAATCATACTGAGTTGTGTAACAGGAAAAAGAATTGGCACAAATATTGCAAAAGCCGCTGTATAAAAGGTTTGTAAAAGTAATCAAATACAAGAAAAAAGAAAATGATTTATATTTTGCGGCATATGTTCTTCAGAGGATTTAGTACAGCAGAAATGAGGGAAAAAAATGTTTCAAATGTTTTTTCTTTTGCATTTTTTTTGGTGTACCAACATGTTTTTATCTA
>KK116260.1:83408-101504 GCA_000611955.2 Stegodyphus mimosarum
TACATTCTTACAATATAACTGACAAATATGAAAGCTTTTCCTTTGGTTAAAAAAAAAGAGAGAGAGAGAGAGAAATTTAGAGGATTGTACTACTATAACACCTATGTAAAAACAGATTTAATTCCATATTATAATTATTTAATAAATTAAATAACGATGTTTTTTATGTCATACTTAATTTCAAAATCTTTTGTGTCTCTATCCTAATTTGTTCGTACTCATGTTTCCTTATATTTGGCAATACCGTGAGTAATTTTCTTAGGGATGGAAAACAAATTTCTGGAAGAAGAAAAATATAAATAATTAGCTAATTCATATTATCGACGCTATTCTGTTTGCATTCTAATGACCGATTTTTGTAAAACTTGCAATATTAAAGAATAAATGCACCTATTTTATGCTTCGGTACAAAAAGAGTGAGGGAATGAACAGCAACTTTACACTATGTTCTTAGGTTTTAAAAGGTTCAATTAAAAGCTACTTTAACGAACTGAATATTTTAGTACTGGTGCGATTTGACATTTCGTCTCACTAGAGTGGTATACGGAACTAAAAATTGAACAAACTGTGCATAGAGAAGTACTAGAATACTGTGACCTTGCTAACTCAAGAACAGCAATATCGCCATCAAGTAACATGCTGGTGTAAATTCGTTCTCATCTCAACGTAACCGGAAAAACACATCCAGACAATTGCTTTCCCAACACCTTCGATTTACTAGGAAATTCAAAACTGCTGAAACGTGAGACAAGAGTTTTATCGGAAGTTGAAATACAGCTTTTAAATGGCCTCCACAGTCGCTGCTTGAACGCTCACTAGAAGTATTTATCGCACCCTTAGCCAAACAGGTATGGATGACACGTCGTCGCGAAATGCATTACGAGCAACGGCGCAGGAGCGAGAATCGGTTGCCTTCGCTCATAATTGGAAAAAGCTTTTTATTTATTAGTTTTTATAGATTTTTAAAATCGGTGTTTTGCACCGGGAGGAAATGACAAGCATATCCCGCGTCACTTGGACAAGACATTTTAACAGGCGGCCGCCCAAGCGATTACAATGTTGTTACGATTAATCGATCGGTTTCGATTCAGTGATGGGCTGGGATGAACTCATGACGATGTGTCTCTTGACAAGTGTATGAAGTTTTTAAAAGATCAAAAACAATGCGTCGTGAAAAGGGAGTAAATAAAATACATAAACAAGTAGGAATAAAATAAGCAAGTATAAATTATTTCTTAAAAATTTGTCATCTATTTCTCAATTTGATTTACTTATTTTGATGACGAATGAACTTAAGTAATGCTTTGGAAAATACTATGGAACAAAATCCCGAAGAAAAATAAAAATGAAAAAAAATTAAATTTTTCGTTGCGTGGCCTTCTTCCCCCATGGCGTAAATTTCTAATTACAGGTTGGATCATCCCTGAGTTTTTCTCACATCAAAAGGTTAATTTCATCAGAAATTTTCGGAAATATTTTAATTACAGCAAGACTCACTCTAGGGTATTAGCAGTTAGAAATCATTTGAGAGTTCTAGTAACTGATTATTTATAATTCTATTGTGGAATAACTACTGCGGACGTACAACAAATCAGTTTTCATTTTTGTAATATTGGAAAGACAAAACACCTAATATGAAATAAATGATTAATTATCAATTTAGCTTTAGAACTTAGAACCCTAGTTAACTTCTGCGTGTAATCTAAGTCCAATAGTTTTTGAAAATCAAATGTCTTATAATCAGACTATGGATCAAGCAGGATAATAATGATGATAAAACTTAGATTTAATAAAGCTTTGTCAAAATGATTATGATCAGTAAATTCATGCACTTAAAATAAATTCTTTATGATTAAAGTAACAGAATATACTTCTGTTTATAGTCATCAAAGTACAGTATCATTATTCTGATATTTTTCATACCTTCTTCCATTCTTTCCTATTTTCTTTTTTTTTCTGGCAATTTCTCGATTATTTAGAAAAATGATGTAATTGATTAATTACCAAATAAACTATTCAGAAAATATCGATGTGCATTTAAGAATGAATGCAAAATAAATACAACTTAAACATAAATTGATGTTTTTAAGTGAAACTACATTGAAAACACAGATTTAATTTAAAAGTCCTAATTTTAGCGTATAAGAAAGTTGCATATTAAAAGTATAGCAAAATTTGTATATTAAGTAAGAATTTTCCTAGTTTTTTTTTAAATTATAATAAGTAACTTAAAAAAAAAAGATTTTAATTTTTTCCTCCATATTAGAATTTGCAAATTTCCCTTAACATACCTATATCAAAAAAAAGTCAGGCATGCTTCTTATCAGTTATAACATATTTATTTGTGCGCAAAATAATCTCGTGATTTAAAATACAAATGTTAAAAAAATTATTAATGTTATTTCTTCAGACTTTTGAAATAAGTGGGGGAATAAAAAAAGAAGAAAAGGGATATAGTTTTTGAAGTTAATGTACTACATACATTTTAACAAAAAGATATTTCTTCTGCAGCCTCACAAACTGGGTTACTAATTCCTTTTGTTCATTTTGAGCCCACTGTGAATGAAAATTAAGTGTAAATTTGATATCAGTAATGATCCATTATATACCGAAAGAAAAGGATTATTATTCTTTTAACTTATTTTAAAGTGTATACGTTTTAAATATCTATTTTATAACCTCGAAAGTGAACAATATACTAAAGGAGAAAAAAGGTCTCTTAATTATATAATTATATTGCTAAATTTTCTCAGTTATTGTTTCATAGGTATTATATTACATTTAAAAAATACAGCAAATGTAAAAGCAAATAACCACCGGATAAAATTTCAACAAAAGTAAATGAAGAAATACGAATAGCGACAGGAAAGGAAAATTTCAAGAAAATTGCTAGGCACGGGTGTATTCACACACACTGGCAAAGGACCGAGTCCCCTCATAGCATAGTTCATAAAAAGAAAAAAAAAATCTGAGATGAATTGAAATATGTTTTTAATATTTTTGAAGCTTTAAAGTGATGTTCTTATCATGTAAGTGCAGATATTAAATCTAGACAACCAGAAAGAAATATTCAGTTTCCTGTCCAAGGATTTTTACCTTCTGTTTCCTAAGATGCCAACCTAAAAAATCAAAAAATGTTTAAAGGGGAGGACGAATATGACGCTGGAGTGAAAACTGGTTTCCAAGCAACAAATTTCTTCTCCTTTCAAAATTGTCTTCTTGCGAATCAAAGCTCGAAGAAACTTCTAGCAATGAGGAATAGTAATACTATCATAGTAATCATTCACATCAATCACATTGTCCGCCATGGATCACACTGACAAAATTTTCACTGTCTGTTGTGGACTCGATCCTCACCGGTGCCTAAAAGTGGGAAAGGGGGAAATTTTATATATTTATATATGAATTCATATGCGATAATTATTCACTTTTTATATCAAGGTCACTGCTGCGGTGGCCTGTGGTGGTTGTGATGATTATGATGGCTGTGGTTATTGCCTGTGTGATGCCCGTGGTGAGGCGAAGGACTTCGGCTAGAATCGGAAGTTGTCGACACGGCAGCCGGACTACTCGGGGGCGCGCTGCTCCCGCAAAGGCTCCCGAAACTCCCGTTTGTGTTGTCTTCATCATCGTCGAGGATGTTGACCCTTTCATCGTCGTCGTCACAGCGAGCGGACGCTCCGCTACTGCCGTCGACACGCCGGTGGTGGTGGTGCTTGGAGTCTGTGCCTCCTCCGCCGGTCGATGAGCCGTTGTTGCCGCCGCTACTCCCGTTCATCGATGGGCTGCCGCCGTGTAAGTGATGGTGGCCGCCGAGGATGCTAGAGCTCACCGAGCTGTTGTTGCTCCCGCCATTCGATTGCTGTTTCAAGTGCTGCTGCTGCATCTGTTGCTGTAGCAATCTGAAAGATTACAAATAAAGAAATAAAATTTAGCTTTACAACGAACATTTAATACATCAGTTACTACTACTAAAGAATTGATACGTTTACAAGGATTCTGAATTCCACTGTACGAAAAATTTTCACTGTATTATTCTTAATATATATATTTTTTTCAAAACTCCTTCTGATTTAAAAATAATTAACATACATTTCAATTAAATACATTTAGTCAATATTTGTAAATTATCTTAAATATCTTAAATAAAATCTTAAATTATCTTAAAAATTTAGTTTTTTAACCTTAAGTTAATCATTTGAAATTGTTGATTACATTTATCAGATCTTACAAGAAACTAGTTTATTAGAAAACTTTGAGAATAAGTAAAAAAAGTGTTAATCTAGCAAAGTTTTCTCTCTTAAAGGGTCTTTTTAAAAATCCTCTTACTCTTCTTATGCCGCATTTTACCATTTAAAAACGTATTAAGGTAATTTATTGCTTTTTCTAGGTTGTTATGCGAAAAGAATGCATATTTACTTAGTTTTACTTAAGAGTCAACCATTAAATTATCTGTGCTCTGGACATACACGATTTAGTTATCTTTCTGGTATGGTAATTATAAACTTTTGCTGTCATTATAATATTATTATCATTATTATAAATTTTAATAGAACATATTTTTAATCAATTAATAGTTTAGTATGTATTTACATTTGTGATGAACTAATGTTATGGCTTTAAGGATCGTGCCTAAATAATTCAATGACTCTTAATCACTAAAAACTTCATATGAGAAATCATTAAAATCCATTTTCAATAGGAGTTTCATTTTTTATCTTATTAGTGTCCATGTGTTTCGAAAACTATATTAATCAAGATGACACACTGCATTAAAAAGCAATTTCTCAATAACTTATCCATTTATTATAATAAACACTTCCTTATTGTAACTTACTAAAGTTGTAAGGTTTCTCCTTCAATCTCTTGACTCTTTTCGTGAGCATAAACTGTGAAACCTTATGTGGAGGACAGTGAGCAGATCTAGGCTATGTCCTTAGTGTTGAAAAACTACAAAGTCAGGAATGAGGGTTTAAAAGTGACCCTTTAATTCAAATATTTACAACTCTTCAAATCGAGAGTAAGCCACTACTTGGGCTGAACTAAAATAATATTAAAATAAGGTGTGTTAACAAATTCAATTCCCTAACTAAAGTCTAAGTAGGACGGCGAGGGAAGCTTACTCTTAGTGAAATGCAACAATGCGAATTTCACTAGCAAACACTAGTAATTGCAAATGCCTATAAAGGCGAACTTTCAGTAGACAGAGGAAATCTTGGCGCGCACAGCCTTACGGCGATAAATCCAAGGCACTGTCTTTCCCTCCGTTAACTCCTGCCTTTTAACTGCTAACAGATATATGCGATTTGCATAAATATCTCACTCGCGCTAAATTCGGGCAGCAACTGAAACTTTGAGAATTCGATAGGAAAGTTCAAACTAAAAATAATTTGGTTAATTAAAATAATGAATGCTACAAAGTTACCGGTAAACTTAGAATCACAGTTCTGTTTCAGAACTTAACAAAAATCTCTGCGAAGTGTCAAAATATGGGCAAAATGTGCGTTACATCTGATTATTTGTTCAAAAGCTTTCTATTTACATCGACTTCTAATATAAGATAAAGAATTTTTCTACAGTAAAATGTCACAAAATTCAGCTTTAATGTAAATTTCAAATGAAAAGACTGAAAGCAAAGCAAACATGGGTTTTTTATTTCGAAAGCATCTTTTGTGCTTAATATTTCAATCAAAGCTGTATCTGAACATTTCATACAGCCAGCGGCCTGTGGAACAAACTTTTCAAATATATTCCTACTTAATACGAAAAGAATATTTGACCCAGTGAAGAAAAATATGTAGTATTGTACTTTCGAACGTCAAAAACAGTACCCTTTCTAACTGCGAGTGCGTACTCAAGAAAGATCATTGAATAACTATCCAGAAGTTTCTAACCAGATGATTAAAATGAAACTAATTAACGTCATCTGGATCATCTAGGCCTCTAGCGTCATCTGCCATTGTAAATACATAAAAAATTATTATTTCTAACGTATAGAAAGCTGAACTAGAATAAATTAAGAATAAAATTCTTTGAACGTTATAAATAGGTAAAGATTAGATTTAGCCATTTAAAAACAGAAAGAATTTTATGGATGTTAAAAGTCTTCAAAAAATCTAATTCTTCAGTTGAAGAGGACTTTTGAAAACACTAGACCACAGAAAATTATGTAATTTTCCAACCAACAATAGTACACAGATACAGATAGTACAGATTTATTAACTTCTTCTTTTTTTCCCTAACCGTATAAAGATGGATGTGAAGTTTCATGACTTGCTTTTTTTAGTCTATGTATATTCATCCAGACTGCCATGGAATATTACTTTAACAATATATACTACATCTGAGAAAGGTTTTTGAGAATAAATCCCTTTAAAAGAAATTGGTTATTATTTACTTTCTTTCACTTTTCCATCAATGGCATCATTTTAGATGGCATAGATAATTTCATTTCCTATCATTTCCTAGATGGTCCTTTTATGTTCGCAGCTAAGCATATGTTTTTATCCTCTCTTTTTTATACTGGCAGCTGGAAGAGAAAATAATATTTGACTTTCGAACCTGCGATATTGCAATTTTCCGTACAGTATGCAAATTAGTATTATCCCTTTCGACTTAAATTCATTTAGTGTATCGTTTTATACAGAGTGACCCAAGATAAATTGAACCCAAAGCAAGTAAGAACACATTAACTGTAAGGCTCGAGATAAAGCATGGCCGTGAATATTAAAAATGGCCTGAAATAAATCGAACCGGACATGGTAGACTTCAGTTGCCTTGGGTTCGATTTATCTTAGACCACCCGACAGGTACAGGTAGAAACTAAGCCAGCACTCCTGTAGTACCACCAGGGATGGAGGTATCGCCGAACCTAGCTAACTGTTAAGTTCCTGCCTCAATTTTGAGAGGGAACATCCCGGAGGGCGGTCCGAAGGTGTCCGAACCCTGTTCTCTTATCACCAACCTCTCGGGGGGACTTTCGACTTCCTATGCAGTTTGAGTTCTGCATGCCGTCTGCATACACATACAAACATCCATTAAACTCCAGGATTCGGACCCAGGCCCATCGGTACGACAGTTACTGTCACTAACAACTATACCGGCTTTTTTTGGCGGTGGGACCACTCGACAGTATTTGCAAAACTGTTAAGACCTCTTTGCCCCAAACATTACGTTTATTTGAGAGTTTAACATGGACGCAACTAAAATAAATGCGCCTATATAAAATATTCTATGAGAAAATTTCACAAGACCTTCAGCATACTTTGTTGTAACTATTAATGAGAAAACTCTTTTCAAAACGTCAGTAAAACGCTACAGTAGATGTAAAATTAACACCATTAAGCAAGAAGGTGCGTTTGTGTTCGATAACTTCTTGTCGATTTCCTTCTTTCATTAAATAATCAATGCGTTAATGATTTTAAAAAGTCATTAAAGTTAATGAGGTGCCCATCCACCTGGATCGGGTTGCTGCCAATCAAATAATTTTCTCTACATGTTGTATGAATATTTCATAGGTTGTGTTTTTCGTCGTTCATTTTTTTAAATAAAATAAGTTTAAGCGTTCACTACTTTTGATAAAGTAACTTAAGTTTCATACTTGCACGCATCAAATATCGCATTAACTATGGGTATACTTATATATCTAAGCAGACGCGTTCTTATAATTTATCATACGTAAGATGATAATTTTATCTCCTTTCCTGTTTTCTTGAAGAAGCGTTTAATAAATCTCACAAAGTTTTCAGCTCGAAAAATTGATTTACGTGCGCTTAAACAAAAGTTTTAAAAAATAATTAATAATATAATAATCGTTTTCAAAATAGTAACATAGCTAAAATTTCCTACTCGGAACTCGGAAATCTGACTTAAAACGCACTTAAACAGTAATCAGCTGTAACTGTAACTGCTTTTATTAACTGCAGCCCACTCGTGGGATTTTACTAGTGCAACCACTAGTATAACGCTCGGCCACTCGAGCGGTAAATTCGCTGTGCGCTGGTAATTCACCCCAGTTCGAATCCAGATGAACGGGATGGCTGCATGCAGTTTTGATGATTTTTCTCATATTTAATGTTACAATCCATTTTCCATTAAAAAGTCCATAACGAAAGCATCTTTTCTCAGCGGTAGACAGTCATCAACTAATTTTGCCCCAATCAATTAATTTGCCTTAACCTTTAATAACGGCTCAAACACATGTATCTGTGCAGGAGTTTGTTCGTTTTGTTACGATTTTTAAAAGGAAATTGCCTATTTTTCGATTTAATGAGGTTGACGCATATTTCGATCTAAGCTTTCACGCTGTAAAGTTTCCTTTTTTTCTCTTAGCTTCTCGTCACTTTCATTTTACCTTTAAAGGGGTAAAACACACTGATCTTTCCTCGCTAACATTTTCCCATGCTGTTGCAGAAAATACAAGTAGTAATGGACATTCCTAGCTTCGCAATTAAAACGCAAAAATCATACAGGTTATGTTGCGTAATAAAGTGCAGTTTATACGTAATGGGGCAAATTTGTGATTTATTTAGTTTTTTTGTTGAATTATGACAAATTATTTGACAGCTGTCTGCCCAGAAATGGATGCCTTTATGGAAGGCTTTTTTAGAGGAAGTCATCAATAACCCCAAGAAGCCAACCCGCTCTTTGAAATTCGAACTCGGGACGAAATATCAGTATTCGGTAGTCTTATCCACTCGGCCATTAGTGGTCAGCGAAAATTTCTTCGCGATAAAAATTTGAAACTTGTTTTACTACCCTTAAAAAATCCCAGAAATTTCATTAGGCATAGTATTTTGCCTCAAAATGAAAAACTGTTTCCTATTACGGTTACTATCTTGTATTGCCAATAACTATTTCGAAACACAGTGTGCATCCACAGAAAATCATATAATTGGTATTTTATAAATTTTGTAATGTTTGATTTTTTGTGATCAAAATTATAGCAGCTATATTCAAATTTATTGCTCAGACTGAGATACTTCCATTCGACATCAGTTTCCACAAGTCATATGTCGTACATTAATCATCATTTTTTTCGCTCTGTACATATATAACATAAACTTAAGAGTATGAAAAATTATGGAAGATCGAAAAGGAAAACTAACTTTAAAGTAAATCTAACTTCTTATTTCTTATCAAAATATTTTAGCATTTTATAGATTTATAATTTATTTAGCATTTTTATAAATTTACAATTCAATTATTAATTTACTTATTATATTAAAATTAAAATTAATGAATAATACTTAATTATAGGTCTTTGTTATTTATCCATTAAACATTCTGCTTACTCAACACTAAAAAAAGCCAAACGACTTCTTTCAAATTTCATTGATAAGTAGAAACTCAGTTTAAAGGTAATAATGAATAAAATTTCGTAAGATGCTTGTAATTGCAATTCGAATTACTTTTGTATTCATGTTACAAATATCTTTGATGCCATGTTCAAGAAATTCTGTCATTGCTCGTTGAGCAAAATTAGAGAGTACTAAATTTTTATCTGCTTTTAAGGAAGAAAATATGTATAATAGAAGTATTTTCTAGAATGATCAAAAATGAATTTAACACGCACTTCTGAGGCTGAATATATGACAAATAAAAATACTCTAATTAAATTGAAGCATTTTTTATTTATTATTATAAATAACACTGCTCTGTCACGATATTTTTCTCATGAAACTGGTAAGTATTCTGTATAATTAATACCTTATATACTCTGAAATTGGCCTTAGAACAAACTTTCTATCATCATTATAAATTATTTCTTCTCAGACAAATGGCAAGTTTAAACAGAAAAGCGGAGTAAATTTAAATCTCTTATTATAATTAGTTATACAAAGAGCGTAAAATGCACGTAAGAATTGTAGGCAAAATTATTATATTCGTATGCTCTCAGTGACTGATAATTGAAATTAGGTTTGTACACAATCTGAAAAACTGAAGGCTTTCCATCAACTTATTTAAAATAAATTTCGCAGCATGCTGTTTGTGTCAATGAATTTCTTTTTGCTAATATAGCTTAACAATAAACATAAAAAAGATTTATGACAAATTTACCATCACTTCCTGGAAAATATTATGTGAACTACTGATATTTTCTGCGAGAGGTGTAATCTTCTACTATTTTTAATGTGAATAGAAGAGCCGAAAGAGAGATAACCACAGAGAGCATCTCCGAAAAATTATAGCAAATGAGTTTAACACCTTCACTCTACGTATTGTCACAGTGAGTTTTTTCCCCATGAAATAGCAATATTTTCTCAAGCTGTATTTAAAATAGTATGAAAATGCCTAAAAAATTGAGAACATTTATAAAACCAATAAACGAGGGGCAGCTTAAGTCAAAGAGATGTAGTCTGAAACTTGAAATAAAAATAATTCAATGTCATGCTGATTTTGGATTTATAGCAATTTCTTATTGAATATTAGCTTGTATTGCATTAGATATATTTTAATAGAATAGTCTAAATTATGAGTTGTTTTTGCGGAGAAAGAATTACGTGAATGAAAATATAATACCGTAACCCGTATAAAAACATACGAAAAAATTTATTTTTGCTGTTATTAGTATCATCATAATAATTATTATTGTAAGGAGTTGTTAAAAATATCATTTCAATAAGGATTCGTGGTAGTCAAAACAGAAGGCGAAACGGAAGATAAAGAAAAAAATATTTAATACAAATTCTTATTATAATCATATTAGACTATCATAATCAAATAAATATCAGAAAATAAAATAAATACCCAGCAAAGTTAAAATAAAGCAAAAATGTCTTACACGACCACTTATTTCTTTGTGATTACTGAATAGGCTTCAAAAGTTAAATCTTTTAAATGCATGTTTCATTTATTAGTGATGAAAGCTATAAAATTCTTAATACTATGAAACGATGCTTTAAATTATCATTTGAAAAGAAAATAAATAAAAGTTACGTCTGATGAAAATGTCTTATTTGTAAACGACACAGACACTTTTAAAAGTATATTTGCCATTTTTAATGTTGGACAAGCAAGTACGAAAGCACATAATAGTTGATTACAGATTAGACTTCAGAATTTTATAAATAATTCTTTGAAACTGATGATTATAATGATGCAATAACAATAAATTTTTCATTTTGCAATTAATACTGTTATATATTTCACTTTCAATAAACAGAAAACATGCCACACTCTTTGAAGTAAAATCATCAAAAAAATTATATGTTAAAATTTATTTTAGCTTAAAGTATGTAAATAAGATCTTATTGGAGGAAAATCTCACATTTGATATTATTCTTCATCTAAACAAGGTACAATGTTCTTCTTGAATAATAAAAATGTTACGTAAATTCTTCACTGAAAGGAGAGAAGAATTATTTTTCATTTCCAGTCATCTACATTTCTTACTCCTTTAAAAACAGGCAAAGCAATTTGCATTCACTCAAAAATAAAATACGATCAAAAGTAAAATCCTCGACAACAGCAAATTATTGTTTATGTAAATCTCGTAATAAGTATATTATGTATTGCAAGAAGGTTAAGGGTACTTGAAGCGAACTAAAAGTATTAATATGTAATAACATTAATAATATAACAAATGCATACTAATTTAACAAACGGCGACCTCATTAAAGAAACGTTTACTGAGCAATTTAGCGCTGTACGAAACAAAAGCGGCGATCCTCAGATCAAAACGAGAAACTGTGGGGTTGTCGTTGGGGAAAACGTTCCAGCCTCCGAACAACCCTCACCCAAACACGCGAGGCAGCCGATGCATCAGCTTCCGCAGACATATTCATTTAAAACGGCGCAAAGTTTCTCGTTTCCCGTGTGCTGCGCAATAACGATGCCCATTACGCGCAACAATAGGCCTCGCATTTAACCACAAATTGCAGGAGAATGATGCCTGTGATGAATGATAACAAGAGATAGAAACGGAGTCTGCATTTCGAACGTAATTGCTCGCGAATTAATTCGCGTGCTCCCGCGGAGAAAGTTGTTCAGATTCGATAAGTCATGGGGAGGCCATGTGCGAATGATGAAGACTTTCTCATGTAGTCTTAAACGTTTACTGATGAATGTAGCAACTGACGGGAGAGGGCTCAGAAATATTTCTCTGGAGTTGTTCCTACTATTAGCAGGTTCCCAAATTTATGCACAAGTAAATGAGCATCAGAGCGAGTACAAGGAAGGCAACACTTTCGAGTAGGCACTCGCATTAGTCAATCTGGAAGAGCCAGACGAATGGAGAATTTCACGATTTCTGCTAAGTTCTGCGTATTATATAAATTACCCTACAACTCCAAAGTATGACATTCATCAATGTATTAAAACTACTGTGATTTTGGTAAAGACTCCATCTGGTTTAACAATAATTAGAATAACGGTGAGTTGCAAACAAGATGGTGCAGTCAATAAAAGCCGAATAGACTGAATCAGAGTGTAATTTAACATACATGGACTTGTTCCGTTATTCGAAAATTGAGCTTTCTGTTAAAATTAAAAAACAGAAAGTAAAGGAGTGATTGCCTTCACTTTACGTAAGAACATTTTGAATGTTTCCTGATCTAAAACATACACAGTCCAGTCACATTAATGTGACCATCTGTCAAAAGCCAGAATAACCACCTTTCGCAGAGCGAACTGCTGCGAGACGTGCAGGAAGAGAGTCACATAGGTCCCTGAAGGTGTTCTCTGGGATGTTGAGCCATGCCGACTCTAATGCCGTGGCCAGCTGCGCTAGATTACGCGGTTGAGGATCCATGGCGCGAACAACTCGATCGAGATGGTCCCACAGATGCTCGATTGGGTTTAAGTCAGGTGAGTTTGCTGGCCAGGGGAGGACGGTAAACTCATCCTGGTGCTCTTCGAACCACGCACGTACACTGGCAGCTGTATGGCACCTCGCATTGTCCTGCTGGAAGATGCCATCATCCTGAGGAAAAACAATGCGCATGTAGGGGTGAACATGGTCCGCAAGGACAGATGCGTACTTGTATTGATCCATTGTGCCTTCCACAATGATCAGTGAACCTAGAGAATGCCAGGAAAACATTCCCCAGACCATAATGCTCCCGCCTCCAGCTTGGACCGTTCCGGCAATGGTTGCAGGGTGGTTCCTTTCAGAGGTTTCACGCCTTATACGCCAACGTCCATCTGTCCGATGGAGCATAAAACGCGATTCATCCGAAAACGCAACCTGTCGCCACTCAGTGGACGTCCAGCTGCTGTACTGGCGTGCAAATTCTAGCCTTCGCCGTCGATGAACAGCAGTCAGCATAGGTGCACGAACCAGGCGTCTGCTTCGGAGGCCCAGACGCAGCAATGTTCGCTGAATAGTACTTTGGGAGACACTTTTGGTAGCCCCTTGGTTCATTTTGGTGGTCAGTTGCTCAACGGTAGCCCGTCTATCTGCCCGAACGCATCTCCGCAACCGTCGTTCGCCTCTGTCATCTATGGCCCGTGGTGCACCACATTTGCCACGTCGCTGATTTTGGACAGTCCCATTTTGCCATGCACGGTACACTTTTACCACGGCGGCACGCGAACAGTTCACAAACTCAGCCGTTTCGGAAATGCTTCCACCCTTGGCCCGAAAGCCAATGATCATGCCCTTTTGGAAGTCGGATAAATCGCTTCGTTTCTGCATTACGCCAACGATTGAAATGTTTTCCGAAGCCCTCACACACCCTTTATATACGCTCAACTGCACTGTGCTGCCACCTGCCTTCTGTGATTGGTTATTTAACTCTGACATGGAAAGTACGTGGTGGTCACATTAATGTGACTGGACTGTGTAATTTACTAAATCCTACCAAAGAGTGGTATCAAATCTAAAACATTAGTAAACTGTAATAAAGTAACATAAGTTCACTGCCTACTTAGACTGCAAATAAAACTCTGTATTCAGTGCAGTTTCATAAATCAAAATCAGAAGGCATCGAGCGCAGCGGAAAGCTGAAATGTGATGGTTAATAATAGCAGTGCAATAAACAAATTCTTGGACATTTTTATAGATGAAGGTGGAAGGACAAAGGTGACATGGTATGGGGCTTGGAAAAAGAGAATATCCCATTATCATTTTAATCTATCAAATTAGGTAGGTCACTAATATCTTTAACCTCTTCTACATTCGCCTACTTCGATATCGAAGGTTGAAATTGCTGTCTGCTATGGCGCAGAAAGTTTGTAAATACGTTTGAATACTGGCCCCACATTTTCCAATCATACATTTTTCACAAGCACTCAAAATTTGCTTTTTCACCTTCTGCCTCCTCATCCATTAAAGGCGTAAAGAACAGATTCTTATCTGCATTTTTATAAAAACCAAGTATATGTATCTCCATTTGCAGTGAGATAACTGAGCAATCACTTGTAAAAAACTGAGATTTTTTTTAACAGTTCTGATTTTCTTGCCAAAGGATTTTTGATAGATCTCAAGTAATAATAACAGTACTGAAGGGAAAGTGTTACCACAAAACCACATTATATAAATACTCTGCCTCTCATTTTTAGTGCTAGTAGCATTTGATCAATGCGATAGTTTATCACCAAATTTTACTTCTCACTGTGTCCGATTTAAGAAAAACATCAAGAACATAATTATTGCTATGTTGTCCTTTCTGCTTAAAGGAGGCCGTGATAGGATCTTTTAACCTTCTGCCTGCGTAAGCTGGTTGGTTCTGTTTGTTTGATTATGGCAAAGCATACGAAGGTTATCTGCCTATGGACAGCGATACTTTCGTGGAGGGCCTTTTAAGGGAAACTGTTTCTCATGCACGTTATACTTGGAGAAAGGAATGATAACACCAATGTAGCTTGTTCACCGGGATTCGAACCAATGACATACTTTCATTAAAAATCACTAACTGCGTAAAAGGTAAATCAGGCAGTTAAAATACGAGTATTTTTCAAATGAAACGGGAAAAGAAACATGGCAATATAAAATTTAAATTAGCCGAAAAAAATGAATAAAGGAACCTTAATTTGGGGTCGATTTTGAATAAATGGCTGCTTTTTTGCCTAGCTTTAATTTTTAGCTTTGCTTTACCTTCCTATAATTTACAGACGGAAAGAGAAAGCTTTGTCAAAAATACTGTATCATTTGTCTTAATCTGCGTTACTTCTGAAGTAATGTGTGCCTATGTAATCGTGGTATATTCGGGCGATGTCTAAGCACTTTCCTGGTTATGATTAATATAGATCAATATATATCACATAAGTATTTTACGTGTATGCCAAAACTCAATAAATCAGAATAAAAAAATCGAATTATAAAAAAACCCAAATTTCTCATTCATATCTAGGTAATTCTTTATTTTAACATGACAAGATATACTTAATCTAAACAAAACAATCTAAACAAAACTGCAAAACTGAGAGAGCACTTTTAAATTGGGTTATAAATGCTCATTGCGAAACATGAACAACATTAAATGTTTTGAAACAACAGTTTACCTTACTAATTCTTAACTCGTTGTAATAATAAATTTTATTTTGATTACTAATCGAAATTGTCAGTCAGTATTTTAATGAATAATTGATTAATTTATTTAATTTGTTCATGATATTTAGCTTTTGATAAATTCATAATTACTATTATAATCATCATAAATAGTCATGTTACCAGTTTATATACATATTATAATCGATTCCCGTTATATAGACCAACCGCGACTGTTCCATTACAATGACCAGTACATAACGTCCGCAACGCTATAAAATGTTTTGCTTTTAGTTTATTTTATGATAGCAAAGCAAGCGCGGGCTATCTGCCTAAGGGAAGGTATGCCTTTGTGGATACCTTTCTAACTGATACTGGCTCGTATCTGCGTTACACATGGGGGAAATCATGAAGACGCCTACGCAGCTGGCTTGTTTGCCTGGAATCGAATTACCAGCGTCCAGTGATTTAATCGCTTTACCGCTGGTGAACTGTATATTAAATCAACTTTTATTCTAGTGACACTCATTATTAGCCTAAAGAGCGTTAGCCCAGAAGGGCTTTTAATTTCGTTTTGGCATTTTGCGTTGGTTTACTATAAATGTTGGTTGACTTTTCAAATTTTTGCTACCAAATACTAGAGCTCTGTGTTTTATTTAAAGAAATTAAATAATGAAGAATCTGTATACATATATATGTGTTTCTGGCATTGCTATAAAACAACGGTACCTAGAGCCATCCAATTTTGAATAACGTAACTCTCCACCGAATATGGGCATCTGATTTGGTATTTGGAGATTATTTATTTATTTATTTATTTTTTAGTTATCGATTTCCTATTTTGCAACACTTACTGAAATTTTGATTAAGAAACTGAACGATTTCAAAGCGAGAAATGGCAATACGGGATTTTTTTTTTAAATCTTCAGCGCGCGAGACTGTGTATCGAAAATTCTAAAGATATGCCCATTTTAAAATTATTTTCCGATATTGCTGTTGAATTGAATTTTAGGGTTCAATTGCGAAGAATATGATATTTAATAAATAAACGCAACACACGAAACGTTAAAAAAGTCCCTATGGGCGTAATGTAAAATCTGAAAGCTTTCAGAACTTTTTTTTTAAGAAAAAATAATAACAGTTTTTTTTTCGTCTGTATGCAAGGAGTCGTTATACTGTACATGGTAAAAAGTTCCCTTTCACCGAAACTTTAATTTAAAATAACAGTTTTTAGTCCAAAGGGATTTAGTCCCGAAGGACTATTACTTTCGTTTTGCGTCGGAAACACAAAAACGGCGTATCACTTTTCAAATTGTTGCCACTAAATGTTATCGCTCTGCATTAAATTTAAAAAAATGAAAAATCTGCATAAATGTATGCATGTTATTATTATTATTTTTTTTTTTTTGACGTAGCTTTCTCTTCAAAAATCGTCTGCGTGCGTTGCACGGGAAAATAAAAAGGAATTTTAATTACAGTTCTAAATAAATAGCCAAATAAATGTGAAATTCGTAACAATATTCTCTAAAACTTTAACGAATTTTTCATTAACAAACTCAAAGATTTCAAAGCCAGCAATACCAACGTTGTACAGAAAAACATTTTTATCTCCAGCGCGTGAGAGCGTGTACCGAAATTTCTAAAGATATGCTCAATTTAAAATTATTTTGCGATATTGCTGTTGAACTGAATTTTATGGTTTAAGTGCGAAGAACATGGTATTTAACAAATAAAGGTAACACACAAAATGTTAAATAAACGTCCCTTTGGACGTAATTTAAAATTTGAAACATTTCAGATATTTTTTCTTTTAAAAACAAATTATAGAAAATGAAACATGATATAATTATTAATGTTTCATGAACTAAACAAATATTTATTTCGCTGGGAAATAAAATTAAAACAGCAAAGAATTGAGAGACATACAATATCCTAAAAGCAAATTTAAAACTATTACCTTCTTGAAGTCTCTTAAAATCGACATCAAGCGCTTTTTTCTTCTTCTCATTCCGTGTTATTATCAGAAGCTGAGACGGAGCATTCTTCGAATATTTGACAATTTGATATGCATGAATATTTATTTAATCCACGTGCGAGAAAACGCAGTTAAGAATTCCTGAAACTTTTGCATTTTCCCTCCAGTAGTTTCGGTTTATAAATAACAACTCGTATTTTGTCACCGGATGCACTCTGCTGTAACAGTTACTAACGGAAGAAGAAAGTGGTGAGCACGGTGATGTTCAAATTTCAAGCCATAAAGGTTTTTGTTAACTTTCTTAACATTAAAAACTTAAAAACAAAAGTACCACAAAGCAATATGTTCAGAAACTTCCTTAGATAAAAATTTAAACGTAATATTATTGTTGACTAAATTCTATAAAGGATAATAACAGTTATTTGAGTGGAAAGGGATACTTAACAGCTATTCTTTAGGGAAAAAAAGTATGTTTCATCAGTGTATATATTGATGCATAGTTTCTGCATGCGGAACCTATAACCCAATATTTTTTTTTAAAGTTTTGTCTTGATATTACCACCTATTTTATTATGAAGAAAATACTAATGACAGATTCACCAAAGTTCCCTGAATGTAAATGCATTTCAACGTTTACCATTATATAGTATAAATAACAAGTATAACTTGGCTGGCAGGTTCAATTTATGAC
>KK116260.1:107434-121009 GCA_000611955.2 Stegodyphus mimosarum
ATCTAAAATTAAATAAAAGTCAGTGTGTATAGTGTGATAATATAATAAATAAGCTTAAGATTTACGAAATAAATTAAAAATTTTACATCTAAATTAAGTGAAGGTCATGTAAACGATCAGAAAATATCAGAAATAAGTTAAAATATACAATATGTTGAAGATCGCAAATGTTAGAAAGTATGAAAAAAAGATTGAAATTATATATAAAATTAAATGATATAATAAATAGAAACATATATTTCAATAATTACGCTCGTAAAATATAGCAAATAAGTTATAAATTGGAGTACATTAAACATTACGAAGGTTAGAAAGAAGGGAAAAAGTTAAAATTGGATCTAAAATTAAAATCATATGATAAATTAAAATGTATATCTGAATAATTACACGCCTAAAATTTAATAAGTGAAATAAAATTACAAGTTTATGGTTAAAAGATATGAAGAACGTCCTGTGTAAAATGAGTAATGTAATTAGGATAAAGGAAAATGAATATGCTCTGATGAAATAAAAAATTGTAAGGCATACGTTAAAACTAAGAGTGCATAGGACATTATAATTCTTGAAATATAACGCAAAAATTAAAAATTTACATCTATCTGTCAGTCAATAAATTCCAGGCGTTTAGAGAACATAGGAAATAACCATTATATGCCTAGTAAAGACGAAGAAAAATACAAAGGAAAAAAAATCCTAAAATTAGAAATTACCGCTGGAAAATCAACAAAAGATAATCTCTTATCAAAGTGCAACGACACCTTATCAGCTAAATTCAGACTCCTACAACCCTCCTCCTTATCAGTTAGTTTGCTCATCCGCAATCCACCTCCCAACTTGCACCGCCTCACCTGCTTTCGGGCTCATCCTCAATCCGCCTCCTGTCGGTGAACCGGCACTTTCACACTACTTCAATAATTTGATCTCAAAGCTAATCAAATCCAACGCCCGCTAGACCTGAAGCTTTCAGTCATACGTGCGAGACCCAATGTCGCAAAACATTAACGGTTAAGTTTATTCTCTTTTAAACAGCAGATTTTAATCCTAGAAGTGCTGTTAGTTTCGAAACACGATTTCGGGTTGATTCACTTTAAATGTCGCCCACTGCGAATGCGTTGTTTCACTTTTCAATGTAGTCTGTTGCCATTCTGCAAAAATGCAAGATATTTATCTCTCAGATTTAATCTCTCTATTATTAATTAACAAATTAAGCTAGATATAAATAATAGATGCAGTTCTTAAGAATATTGTTTTTGGACTTTTGAATTCGACTAATTTAAATAAAAAGACATTGAATTCATGATATCTAATTAAAAACTTTCAGTATATTTATAGAATGACGTTATATATTTTTTTCACTTTTCAAATATACAAAAGATAAGAATGTTCCAGTATATACATAATATATAATCATCTAGTATCCTATAACATGTTTCGTTAATCCCCATAGACCATGCCAATGGATAATCCTTACTGATAAACCATATTAAACTTTAAAAGATCACTTCTGGGCAATCTTTAAAATCTTAAACTCTTTTCTTTATATTTTGAATATATTAGTATTTTTTTTTTATTTTACATCTGTTTCTGTTAAAAAAGAGAATATAGAACAAAGAGAGTATAGAAACAAACAGCAGAATTTTTTTAAACTGAAATTCTTTGTTTAAATTGCTTTAATATTACTCAACAACAAATATTGCTTTATTTCAGATGAAAAAAAATATTTAATATTTTTCATAATTTTAATCTTTTTTGCAATTTTTAATCGTTTTTAAAAGTTTTAATGGTAAACTCTTTTTTGAGGTATTACCAGACTGCAATTTGAAAGTTTGCAGAATACAAGTTCTCCATCCCGACCTTTCTTTTTTAACTTTGGCAACGTGAATGCGTTCCAAGCTATATCTTGAACGTATTTTCTTATTTATTTCGGTTCTTCTTATTTCTTATTCTTCTTATGTTATTTATTTTTACTTCTTATTTAAAGCTGTTTTTAACGCAAATAATTTTGTCTATTACCATGAATGTCTTTATACTTTTAGAAAAAAAGAAAAAAAAAACTTTTGCTCCCAATAAAATATTTTATCTTAATTTTAACAAAATCAAATGATTTCCTTCAATCTTCTACAGTTCGTATTGAACTACTAAATTATTCTTTACAATCCCTCAATTACTTTGATTTTTAATACAGATTGTTTATATTTGCACTTTTTATGAATTTGAAGAAGACGTCTTGAAACTAAAACATAATTATAAATGGTTATTCCCTAGTCTATTTGAACATTATTTTCACATCTTAATAATAAAGTAAAACTAATGCTTAAATATTTTCTGGTTTTAGCTGCATAACTATTAATTTGATTTAAAGTTAAGTTAACAAATTTATTTACAAAAGTATCGTGTTATATATTCTGCAGATAAAAAAAAAAAGTATTTACTTATTCCACCAAAAGTACTTACGCATCATCTCGTCGATGCGGAATTCTAGAGCTCAAGGTCAGCCATAATTGGAGTTCAATTTTCGCTACATGGCCGGTTCATGGGATAATACTTAAATACTCCACCAAATTCTCCGGAAATGTCACAGATGGACTATGGAACTTAGCCACCCGTCAAATATTCACTTCCTACACGTCGAGCAGACCTTACATAATTAATGGTATGCAGAACAAAACGAGTGGCAAAAAGTTCTTGTGATAAATTAAGAAATACCGCTTTTTCCATGTAAATCAAAGTTTAAACTGGCGGGGAGGGGATAATTACTTGATCATAATAATAATAATTTTTATTAGTAGTTGTTTTGCTGCATTAAAACTGTAGACCAAAAATTTGCGAATATTCTGTATCATTATTTTTTTGGATTTTCAAACCAGTAACCCACGTATACTGAATAAACGAATTCAAGAATTAAGGCTGCATAATTCTTAAATAAAAAGGAAGTATGCTGCAACTAATGTATATGCATTGAATTAGTAATAGAAATGTATGTATATGTATTTTTATTTTCTCCTTTCCTTCGTATGTTCTTATTACAGGAAATGAATAGTATGAATATGGGAAAAAAAGATTAGCTATTTGAGATCAATAACAGCAATGGTTTGTTTGACATTTTGTAATCATTTGACTCTGCCTTTACAACAGTAAGCTGAATCATCGAATTTGTATTTTTTACGTAGGTTATTTCAAAATGATATTTTTCCACAGTATAATAACGGTTGAAAGTATTATAAACTTTTTTTTGTTTAAAGAAAGGATATTCATGATGCTTGATACAGTCATCTCTTTTCTTACTTAATTCTCTAGAGAAGAAGAGATATCATATCTCAAGAGGAAATATATTTATTTATGCATTAAAGCGTGCACGTAGCTTTGAGCCAAAGTAACTTCTGAATAAGTTATCGCATTAAATCTTACGCAAGCAGTTTGTGCCGTTACGCTCGTACGCCCGTAACAGATACGAAATATCCATATGTATTCTGCATCAATAAGCAAAGTCTACAGAATATGTCTTCTGATTATTTTTTTTAAAGAATAAACTCTCATAGTGCTCTAAAGTTTGGATACAAACTGCCATAAGAGCAAACAAGTAATTGATTTAAAGTGGGATTTAAAGAGGAATCCAAAATAACTTATTTGCTCTGTATTATGTAAAGTAAGCATTTGGAATCAAATATAAACATGCTTTACAGGAAGCATTTCATAAGCTTCTGGAAATTAAACGTGCAGTTCAATTTTTAAAGAAGTTTCGCGATAATGCTAGAATGAATCAATGCTCGTATAATGATGTAATGGCAATTCAATATATAACCATGGAAATTTGGATGTAAATTCACTGTTGAATATGATGGAATCTCAGAAGTAAAATCATTAGGAATAATAATGACATCTTAGATGATTCATAAAGGTCTGGCATGAAAGATTCGGCACCACGTCGGCCCACCAGCGGCCGAGCGGTAAAGACGCTGAACACTGGTAGTTCGGTCCGCGGTTCGAATCCCGCGAATGGGCTGGCTGCATGGGAGTTTTCGTGGTTTTCCCCATGTGTAACGTGTATACGAGCCAGTTTCCCTTAGAAAGTCCTCCACGAAGGCATCCCTCCCTTTAGGCAGATAGCTCTCATGTGCTTTGCTTTGCCATAATTGAATAACCTAACCTAACCGGCACCACGTCGGAATAGTGGTTAGAAAAAACTGGTTAACTTACCGGTCTCTAGCTGAAACATCGGATAATGCATGGAATTTTGTGATTGTTATGTCTTAAAGTTTTTAAAATATTCAAATCCAAAATTTCTTGCTAATAATGGTGAGGGAAGAAGCTTACGACAGCTTCGAATTCCATTCCCAATTGTGATCTGGATCAAAACCGGAAGACAACTGGCAAAAATCGGAGATTGAATCTAAAAAATATGTATCGATTGTTGAACTTGCAAAAGAAAGTAGCTGAATTTTAAAGAAAAAAAAGGTGGTGTGCACCGGAAGACGGTGCTCAAGCCAAGCTTTATGCAGCGACAGGCGTACATTCTGACTCGTCCATGTCCACCATGAAGCCAGCCATAGTAGCCTGCACATGGAATTCAAAGCAAAAACTGTAACATAAAAGACACTTGGCTGTACTGCTTCAGAATTATTTACGGTAAATTAGAATGTTCTGAAGCACGTGGACACGTAAAGCGTCATGTACCAATATTCTCTCACTTCATTACTAAAGAGAAGGCATGCCCCTTGAAAGATCAACTGATTAATACTATATAAAAATGGCATATATATGCATATGCTGTGAATTTTCAAAAGTTCAGATGATTTTTTAAAAGGATCGCTTTGGTCAATTTTGAGGATAGAAGACACCTTCCCCATGAATCAACGGAGAAAAAGCAAAGGCTTCAATTTCTGTAGAAGTTTCAGTGTAGTCGCCGGTTAGCAGTTAAATGATTCTGAACAGTTTTCGATTTAATTGATGATCTGTGATCATATGATAAATTAGCATATCATTATCCTGATTATTATTAATGTCATTCGAGTAGTATTATTACTACTTTTATTATTATAACTGTTATAATAATTACTAAAATTCGTAAAAAAAATTTTTGCTAATTAATATGAAGTGAGCTTACGATGGGTTTTATAGAGTTTCTGAAAACAGGGTTTTATGGCTTATAGATCAACATGTAAACCGATAATTTCATTATTTTCTTAAATCCTGATCCATAAAAGTAGCACAGTGGAAATGGAAGAGAAACTTTCAAACATATTTTAAACTGGATATTTTTTGTTAGGTTTTACAATGTACAAGTTGAGAAACAAACACTAAGCAAAGTAATAGCGTAGCAGAATACAACTATGCGTAACGAAATATAATTATTCTATATCGTAGCAAAATATAACTATTTAATACAATGCTATACCAGAGTATAATTAATTTTCTAAATTTAAAAAAAATCCGCTGTCACACTTATGCAAATTTATTCAACTATGGTTACTTCTCTCAGTTTCCTGTATTTAAGTGAATTATTTTATGAGTCATATTTTAAAGTATATGAGTTGGCTGAAGTTAGAATTTTGGATCTTTCTTCGTCTTTTAAAATAATGCAAAGTACGGCTAATCCCTTAAATTAATTGTGTATATCCACAACATACTGAATAAACTGTACAGCTAACTAAATTCAATCAGTAAACAGGAAATTATCCAGATGAACATGGACTACGGAATTCTTGTACATCGCATAGCAAATACCCACCTGTGATATTGTGTCATCACCAACAGCAACCCATTAGATCTTCCATTCAAAATCAACAATGTGCTATGGTCCCATGGTGGGATTAATTCTATAGAATATTCCTTGATCTAGTAAAAGCTAATCAGTCCAAAAACCCTAATAGACGTGAAACGAATTATCGTTATACCAGAAAATAAAAAAAACTTGGAAAGTTAAAAAATATATATTTAAACAGAACTTTCAACATAAACGCACTTTCTTGTGCTACGAAATCAACCACAGCTGGTGATGATGCAACTAAAATAACAGTCATTTTCAATTTAAACCGTAGACTAGTAGTTAACGATTATGCAAATTAAATTTTAATCTAAGCTGCCTCAGGAACTTTAACCGGGGCAAAAAATTGTAATGTCGCCAGCAATAACATAAAGTCGAATTATTACAACTTGTTAGAGCTGGCAGGAATTAAAGTAACGTGCCCGCGAAAGGCAGAAACGCGCTCTATCTTACAATCAAAAACCTCAGCTTAATACTAGCTAAATAATTTACAATCTGGTGAGGAAATAGAAAGGAGAGGTTACAATGAAGGCTGAAATTATACATAACTGGTTAATTTAAATAATAATAACCGTTCAATTCTAAAGATGGTTATTGGGCTGGAACGTTGCCTGTGCGATCCATGGTAAAGTCTGTAGTGCCCCATTCACTTCTACTACCTACCTACCTACCAACCTACCTTCTACTTAAATTTAATGTGGCATCATTGTAAAGACGTTTCCTCCACCTTAATTTTTAGAATCAGGAGCTTCTCACTGCAGAGAACAGCTGACTTTTCCGTTTAACTGCCGTTTAATTTCGATAATTTCTGTTTTGCTTCAAGAATTTTGGTTTGGTTTCGTTCATTTGATTACGGCAAAGCATACGAAGGCTATCTGCCTAAGCCTTCGTGAAGGACCTTTCTAACAGACATTGGCTCGTATCGTACATGGAGAAAATCACGAAAACGTCCATTCAGCCAGACTACTCACCAAGATTAGAACCCCGATCGAACTGCCAGTATGCAACTGGGACATTGGTTTGCCTTCAAAGAATTTCGACTTTGCAATGCCATTTGCTCTTGAGTACTTAACTGAATTACATTTTATTGCGACATGTCTGAATGCTCTCTTCCCAAAGCTTTGTGGCTTTCTAACACTACGAAAAACTACCTCATATTTAACTTAAAATTTTAATATCAGATATATGCAAATGTTCAACATTTCTAGAGGAATTCTGGAAGAAGCAATTAATATTTTAAAAATTAAGAATAAAATTTAAAAAATTAAAAATTCGCACATCCCCTCAATTACCGAAATTTTAACTGATTATTATTATTATTATTATCAGAGTTGAAATCTTTTTTATTGAGTGTAATTCTTTTACATACAAAGGCATATCAGATAAGTAGTGAGAATCTTCATATACTGAAAATGATTTTTATTCCTTTTTTTGGCATCGACTCCTTTTAAAAGAATGGTTTTCTTCAAAATGCAGCATACAACATAATCGTAATATAAATAATTGCCTGTAAAATAACAACTAAACTAAAAATATTAACAAAAGTTTTGAAGAAAATCATTTATTCGATTGATGTTTTATTACTTTTGTATTGTTATTTTAATTTCCCAAATATGGACAAATTTTTAGAAATAATATCTCAAATTCTGATGCACAAAGTTTGATTTTAATTAATATCCCTTACCATTGCCGCCATTTGATATACTGACATACTATTTTTAATATTTAGCATACAAACATATTCATCCTCTTTCTGTTTTCCGTAGCAAATTATTGACCTGAGTAAAGTCTGCTTCCTCTGCGTAAGAAGAGGAAAAAGATATTGGTTTCGTAAAAACTTTAATTTTGGGATATTTCTCTTGGATGACTTTTAAATTCCAAAGCTTAGTATACCCAGTGTTTCGAATAAGGCTTTTCTTTGATATAACTTTATATCAACAAATAATGAATTTTCTACATTATTACCTTCTTTTATAATCTATAAGATCTTGGTTATACCGATCAATTGCCGGTATATATTGGCTGTCGACCTCCAAGAGACCCTTTGATCATTATCGACCACCAGGAAGTCAAAACGACTGCGCTGAGAACCCTTGATTCATTTGTTTTATTACATCAAAAATAAATTATTAATAAAGTAAATACGTATACATATTCTCACACTTAACGAATTTTGGTCATAATAAATTGCTGTTGTAAGAAGAAAATTCTAATTCTCTTTTTCAGGTATTTTTATACCGATTGTCAACTGTATTATATTATCATTATTAGGGCATACTATTTTAAAACAAACTGTTAACAACGAAGAACGAAAAAAACTGAAAAATATTAATAATAAAATTATTGAGGCAGGTACAGGTTGAGATTAGCTGTTATCAGGCAAGGTCAAGATGAAGCTGAAGAGCCACATGTGACTATTTGGTGAAATCAGTATGGCTAACTTTATTTTTTAAATATAATATCAAACAAATGTCATGCTAGCATGTGCTCTTATATATGGACACTGTAAAGCATTCAAGGGCTATCTGCCTGTAGGAGGAGTGCCTTCATGGAAGATTTTGTAAAGAAAATGGTTCATATTTACGTTACACATGGGAAAAACCAAAAAAAAAAAATCCATGCAGCCGGCTCGTTCGTTTAAGTTCGAACGTGGGACCAACTACCAGCATTAAACAGTCATAAAATTTCTACGAGGAGAAAACAAGATTATGAGGAGTTATAAGATTATTTCGAGACCGCTTAAAGTCTGAAGTCTTATATCTAACACATACTAACAAGTTTTAGGGCTGGAAAACTGCTAGGCCGCATGGCTGATAGACTAGGTAGCGTAATGTAACGTGACCAACAAACTTCACTTAAGATTTAGCCTTTCGTCACGTAACGTTACCTCTTAACGTTATGTTAAGTGTCACATAGCATTAGGATACGTAGCGTTACATAACCTTACATTAAACTACAGATAGTGATGTTTCTAAATCCATTTTCTTCCCTTTCCTGAAAGCAGAAGTATCGAGTCTCTCAACGACAGTTTTAGAAAAAAATGATATTATCTAGAATCTAAGATCCTAGAAACTTCAGCAATCAACAAAAACTGTTCTGTAACAGCAAGAAAGCACATTAGCGTTAATATTCAATAAGATGTGCATATATAATGCTCAAAGTTGCTTGAAAAGAGGCTAGTTTCGATAACAATAATCTATATATAATATAGATCTTTCGATTAGTTTCAATCGCAGTTAATTAAGATTTTTTAATGACCGGAGGCTTTATTTAATAGGCATTAGTCTTGCGCCACTACAAAGGCCCGAAGAGGTGGCCGTTTCATTGTGGAAGCCCCAAACAGGTGGTCATCCTTGGCTCCTATGAAGGGACGAACAGTTACAACCATGTCTTCTCCTGGATTCGAACCTGGGTCCATCGCTACGGCAGTCAGGGTCACTAACGACTATACCGGCTAGGTGGTTCAGTTAATTAAAGAAGAATTCAGAACAAATGAAATATTAGAAATTGCATTTATTCAGAAATTACAACTTCATTCTGATTACTATTTCATTCTTAAAAGATAAAAGCAGATTTTAACACCTTATGCGGAAAATCAAAATTAGCAAAATGTAACTTCCTTTTAACCCTCCGAAAGCGGGATCCGTGAATAACGCGTTCGGCTTTCATACTGAATATATACTGGGAACGTTCTTATCGAGTATGCAGGAATTGCGATCAATTTCAACTGCGAAACTGGGTTTTCAACAGCAGAAGTATAAATTTTTTTTAAGCTTTTATGAATTTTTCATCTGCGGTCAGAGGATTAAATAAATGAGCTTCAAAATCTACTGCTTAGTTTGGAGAAAATAGTCGAGCAGTTCAAGTAACAATTCACATCACTTAAGAGATTTATTTGTTTCGAAGTATTCCTATCGACATCATCCCCAAAAGTATCAGTAAATGTCGTATTCGAGATAACTACATAATACAAAACAGTAGTTACATAAACCTTTGAAATGACTGCTCTGTCGTTAAAGAAGTATTTCATGATAATTTATTATTAATGCTTCTTTGACTCCAAAACCAGTGCATTTAAATCTTTGCATCAAATAAATTTTGAAAGCTTTTGTTTCGTTGATCACAACCTGAACAATTATAACAAATTCCACTTATGTAATATATTACATTACATAAGTAGATAACTTACGCGATTTATTACATAAGTTTAAATATAAAAAATAAAATAATTGTGACAATTTAAACATGCTAGTAAATTTAAGCTATTTGTTGGGACATTTTCAGCTTTTATAATTGCTTTCAATACTTTTTATTAAATCAGAAATTAGTAGTAAGTGCAATAAAATATTTTTATTTCTAATTCACTTCACATTTTTAACAAAGTTTTCGCATTATGTCCATTATTAGATGTCTGCATATTTATGTAGAAAGCGCATTAATGACTTGAAATTCTCGCTCTATACTGGAAAGCACAATAGCAAAAACATAAAATTTTCAAGAAATTTTGAGCAAATATAAAGGAAAAATCTAACTATTTATCTTACTTAAATACTAAAATCGGGTAAAAAAAAATTTCTCAGGAAAATCATTAGTGTTTTTCAGTGGTGGGAGTCTGCGAGTCAAACATCGGAGTCTCGGGAGTTAAAATAAACATTTGACGTATGACTTATGTCAAAGACAATGACATGCTATGCTTTGCATAACAGAATAGTTTTCTAATGGAAATTGAATTACATTTAGGTAATAGTGTTAAAGATTATATAATGAATCCCCTTTTCAAATTGCGAAAACTATAAGAGAATATTTACTAGAGGACGAAACTTAGTAAGACTGGATAAAAATTACGCTCGAATACTACAACAAATCAAATTACTTGCCATTGAATGAAAGGGAACAGTTTGTCCATATATCACAGATTCGATGTTAAAATCTAAATTTAAGCAAGAGCAACTCCTAAATTTTTTGGTTACAAATTCGTGCAGAATCCAGTTTTATTTGCAATTTCTCACACAACTGCAAATATTTTAATGCCGCTTGAGAAATATATTTAAGTGAAAAATCTTTCTTAATGTGTGTGGAACAAAAACAAAATACAGAAGAAAATTAAATGCAAAATGTAAAATGCGACTGAAGACAACATCAATAGAGCTAAACTTCAACAGTTTCCTTAAAAAAATGCAAGTATTGCGTAATCACTTAATGTAATGCAAGGGTAAAGTGACACCCGGAGCAAGAGTTAATGCTATTAATGAATAAATTACATTGATTTTGTGTTAAATTTTTTGAAGTCTTTAAATAAAATATCTAAATACCTGTAACATATTGTTCTACTTTAAATACCCTTTTAAGACATGTTTTTCTAAGTGCGGGTTGGGGCTCTCATAAAAAACCTTATAGTTCTGAGAGTTCCGCGAGTCACAGAGTTTGAAGACCATTGGTAAACCTGATATAAATTACTTTACTAGCTAAATCGAAGAAAAATGAAATCTTAAAAATCATTTTAGGAATTACAGTTTTCATGCTTTTTTATTATGCAAAAGTTTTAATCGCTTTGAGCATTAATCTTCTCCATTTCTCCACTACGGGATTAAATAATATAAATAATTTTGAAAAATCTCACTGCTGTCGTTGAGTTTTCGAAAGGTAAAATTTCAGTTTAGTTTTGAAAACATAACATAAATTCCTTTTCGTAATAAAGAAATAATACTACATAATAATAATAATAATAACAGCAATAATAATACAGACCCATTTTCAGTCTATGGAAAAAAAGCTATGACATGACAACATAAAAAGGTGTTTTTACGTATTTAAAAATTAGCTAATTAAACAAGCTTTATACAATTACACTGTTTTCTAAACTTTTAAAGTTTCATTTGAGGATGGCTAAACTAATTAATTTTAAGAAGGCTTTAATTGCAAAAATGGCTCTTTTAATTATTACAGAATGTTCTGAGCTTTAACAAAGAATGATGTTATGAATCACCTAAGTACAACAGCAAGTCAACGAAACAATACGAGTAAATCACAGATGCTCTAAAATTTCTCAACAATAGCCAAAGGGTGTAATACAACATATCTAAAAAAACAATAAAACACGCATTAACAACTCCATCAGTTAAAATGCCTAACTGGCTGATTCTAAGCTCAGTTTTAGCACAAATGCAATTCTAATCGGATTTAAGCCTGAATATGAATTAAAGGAGAACTAAGTGTATCGACAGTACCTCTAGATAACGAATGGTCAGTCACTGTGATGGTCACTCACTCAAATCAATATGCATGCAATCATATCGTACTCAATTAAATACCCTACCAGCCGAAAAAAACGTATTACTTAAACATCAGTGTAATGTATTTATACTGTAGTCATGGCGTGTATATAATGTATAATGTGTAATTTAAGAAGCGGCGTAATTGCTCCACCAGCCCAACTGCGTAATTACATCACATAGTCATTAATTTAACACTTTATTTAAGAATTAATGTTATCGTTATGCAAGCATTGTGGATATAAAATGTATAATTCCAACATCAGTGTAATCCTATTGTAACAACTGTATGTATACAATGCATAAGTGAACATAAAACAAATCCATATTTAGGCAGCAGTTTAATATTGTTGTAACAATTGTGTGCATATAATGTATACTTCAGGCATCAGTGTAATCCTGATCAAACCATTGTGTGTATGCACTGCGTAAATGTATAAATGCATGAAATGCATGTCCACGCCTATAATAATTCAATAATCAAAGGCAAATTCACAAATTATTTGCTCCATCTATCCAAAAAATGTTGACATAACCAGTGTAAATAACATGAATTAAGTATTAATGTAATAACACTGTAACCATTGATAGCATATCATTTGCATATGAACAAATTGTATGAATTGTTATCTATATGATCTGTGCTCAAAATCGTAAAATATCCAATGACTTATAGACAGCTCCAGGCAACAAATGTTCAGTCTGATCACATTTTCAATGGTGTAATTTGAATCACGTAGCATATGGGTAACTACTGATTGTAAATGCTGTGCCATAAATGTTTCAATAATACCGTAAGTCTGGACACAAGACGCAACAACCAGAGATACCAACAGTGGTGGCAGAGCTTGCGATGTTGTTTGCACCAGACAACAGCAGGACTTCGGCGCCAGAACTGCACCATGGACCCCAGGAAGGTGTTGCTAATCTGGATAGCTAATCTAAGGGGCATTTACCTACTTACCGAAAATAATACGTGGCTCCTGCACTTATACTTAACCTAACCTTACTAAACAAGCAACATTTGATCATAACCCTACACAAAAGGAGAAGTTTGATTAAAATGACAGCTGCTGGGGCGAACTCGACTTTCTAATAAATTCATAGGTTTTTATTGAATGAATGTCGAACGGATGTCTCTTGAACTTTATCAAGAGCATCACGAAAATAGTTTTTATATATTTAGCATCGACAATTTCCATCTGCAAGTATATAAATCAATAGCAGCATTTTGTTATTCTTTGGCTAAGTAAATCATATTAAACTTTTGGCTCTTCTGTAGACCGTCACCAGCCTGTTTTTGCATGATTCAAAACTCGTCATAATTCCGTCGTGGTTAAACGAGGCGTGTCGTCACTTGAACCATGAACCCTTCTTTTAAGCAAAAAGGGTCTGCGAATATCCTCGCTGGCTTAGATTGTGTTGCAAATAGCTCAGAGATCCTTCCTCTTCTTAAGGCCTACTACGTAAACAGAAATTTCCAGATGCAAAGTAGCGAGACTGTATCGAAAGGGTTTAGCATATTTCGGCGTTCATTTT
>KK116260.1:121055-134707 GCA_000611955.2 Stegodyphus mimosarum
AATGCTTAACTGATTTTCATGCATTATTTTTGGGGATCGATTTTTTGTGATTATTGCCACATAGCTGACAGTGTATGGCTAAAATATGCAGACATGCATCCTTACCATTTAGTTTGCTAAAAATGTTACAAAAATGTATTTCATCACTTAGCAGATTTTGTCAAAAGTGAAATAGCTAATTAAAAGAATAGCTCTCGGCTACTTCCTCGTATGTTTTAAGGAGGTTTTAGTACATGCAATATTTGAATGAAAAATCGCAAATACTGAGAGCTTTATTTTTCGCTTAAATGAAAACACTATTCTTTTTCATTTCATGCATCGTTTCTCTAGACACAGCAAATTTCAGTACAGAAATTTTCTGGTATACACCTGCGGAACCTTCAGTTGTTCCATACAGGACTTCTTCCAAGTTTTATGAGGAAGTATTAGAACTCTGTTTAACCAAAGTTATTCATTTGCTGATTATTTTTCTTAAAAAATCGATTCTTTTATCTGCGACACATCGTCTGCTTATGAGTTAATTAATTATTGGGATTTCTGAGCTGTTACTTTGAAAGGAAGAAAATAATACAGATAGCAAAAGACTAGACTGTCTTACAGATCTATATGCATAGGCATACAAATGTAAAATAGCTTTTAGAATAATTTTGAAAATGAATACATAGTCATTAAGTTATTGATCGTTAATAGTTTAATTTTACTTTTTTTTTCACGACTATTTTTTCTTTACTTACTAAATCGGTTTCTAATGTAAAATATTTGATGTGGACATCGTATGACTTCCTTGTACGGTCTATTAAATCACACACCTTTTTTTGCTGCATTTCATTTAAACTTATTTCCTCGAATTTCATTAGAGATATATTTCTCGTTCAAATAATTCAGTTCTCACTTCGTGGCAAAGCAAAAATACTAAAAAATTCAAAACACCTTCATTAAAAATTGTAAAATACAGAAAAACATAAAACATCAAACACAGTTAAAAAAGAGAATTTTTACAGTTAAAATTAGAGTTTCTCCGCAAAAACAAGCAATTCAGCCAGCTAGCAAGAAGGCAGATTTTTCGGAGCGCAAAACTGAGAGTTTAATTTTGATCCCAGTCAGCAAAAAGACGCAGAAACTGACTTAATTCACTCTTCTACTGTGTTTCAAATGTAAACAAATGGCGGTTCGTTAGGTTTAACTCGCCACTTAAACTTTTAAATTGTTGATAATTCTTAACTAAAGGCATAAAAACTTTAACCGGGACATAAAAACCACATAATTCAATCACTTTTAAAGCAAAAAATGCACAGTTTATCAACGTATTGGAATAAAAAAACAAAGCTCACAGAGTGGGAATATATATACAGTCAAATACCGAAAATCCGCTGACCTGAAATCCGCATTGCCTCTCAAAATATAAACATTCAATTTATAGGTTCCGGAAACTACAACATGGAGAACGGAATATCGAAGAAAAAATACTTACTGAATAATAACGTCATAATTACCGAATAATAATGACACGCAACGGAAATTCCAAATTATTGACATAATCGTAAAAGTTTTTTTGGCTCCTATCTGTATCGAGGTAAAAATAAATCAGAATTTCTGAAAAAATTCTTTCAAGTGACCATTCTATTTCACTTTGTAGTTATTAAAAAAAACCACCATCAAAGACTGCATTTATTTGTTAACTGAAACGGAATTATGTTTCCCAAACAAAATTAGTAAATGCCTGGCGTAATGTATGGCCATCTTCTATGCTTATTGAAATTGAGAGTGATGACAGTGAATTCTCTGGTTTTAGGGTCAGTTCAGCAAGGGTTAAAGCAAGAGAATTGCTTTCATATTCGAAAGAAAGAGTAAGTAAATGAGGAAGCTTTGCACAAAGAAGATATCCTTGAATAGATGTGTTCAGATGAGCCAACACTGGCATATCAGATAACCGACGATAAAATCATAGGCTCTGTTTTGAACTCGCCACAGCAACAAAACGATTCCGACACCGACACAAATACTGAATTTGATAGGAATCAGAATATATCTTTTAACGAGAGTTTGGAACATGGTAATAAATACCTAAAATTTTTAGAACAGAGCTGTGTCACAGAGCAAGAGATTCTGACTCTATATAATTTACAAAAAAAAACTTACTCAGGAGCACCTTAAAGTTTTAAAACAAATCTCTAGCAGAAAAATGTTTGAAACACGTAAAAAAAAGTAAATATTTTACGATTTTAATATCCTTTATTTTTATATGACTTTATTGTATATGTTTTTAATGCTTTTAAATACTCCTGTAATCCCTAATATAAATGAATAATATAATAAATATATATGTGTATAATAATAATTTAACGCATATAATAAATTAATGTAATAATGTATATAATAATTTAATTAACTGTATCTAATATGTCTTATTTATTTTACACTTTCAGTCTAATATTATGAATTATCTTTTCTGTATTGAAATCCGCAAAATCCTAAAATCCGCACAACTTCTGGTCCTAAGTATTGCTAATTTCTGGACTTCTACTGTATATTATTTTAAACTTTTATGCTTGTAATTTACACAGCGCAAAATATATCAGAAATATTCAATTTTCCTACCAAAATCATCCTTTCACATTCCAGATTATTCGCAAGTGATTAAAAATAATATGATTATTTTCAAAGAATATTCCTAGAATATTCCAAGCATAATCCAATTTGAAAAACTCTTCTGATTTATTAAAAGAACATTCCAGAAATATTTCATGATAATATACTGTTAAAAAAAACACTAGTAATTTGACTTGGATTCGATTTTAGGCGAACGGGCTATCTGCATGGCCGTTTCCGTAGTTTTCCCTATTCATAACGTGAATACGAGTCAGTTTTTCTTAGAAAATCATCCGCGAAGACTTTCCTTCACTTAAACAGATAGCCTTCGGATACTTTGCCATAACCAAATAAAGCAAACCATTCTAAAAAAAATCTTTCGGATATTCTTGAAAACCTTAAGAAAGACTGGGTTGTGAGGGTTTTTTGAAAGCAAGCCCAAAGAAAATTTTTATATACTGACAAGGCAAAAGATTTGCTTTTTCATTATAGCCTTAATTTCAGAGATACTCCTAAAACTTGTAAAGATTAACTACCTACCTTGAATAATTCTGGAAAGATTTCTGTTGTTTGAAAGCAGGTGGACATTAGATATATTCTAACATATGATTGGAAAATTATGGAATTTTCCTGGAATATTCTCAAAATTCCCTCTAAAATCCATCAAACATATTCTTGTCTTAAGTGAAACATTATCGCATTTAAATTTGGCAGTGTCTACTTGGAAGGAATATTCATATATTCAAGGACTGCCATTAATGAATACGAAGGAAAACACCTCTTGTATGTCCACCAGGATATTCAGTTAACAGCTATACTTCATGATAACTAAGTGAGTCTATCCAAATTATTGTACCCGAAAAATGATCCACAAAATGGATAGAAGGTTGCAAGATTGTCCTAAAACTGTCATAAGCGAATGTCTGAGAATTACCAGATGGAAGCAGACCAAAAACACGGGTCACACTCAAAGATACGCGTATTTGACGCGTCTGAACGGACAGCCCCATACAGAAAGTGATTTCCATTAAGGTTAAAATATGAGCACAAAAACGGTTTTCCTATTAATAGTCCGGAATGAAGTATCTGTTTCGTTTCCTCTTTCCCCGCTAGAATTTTCTTTTGATAATGGAAATCCCGTTAAACCATGAAGGTATTTGTTACCTCCATAGGTTAAACTGACCTTCTGTCTATCTGTGATTCGCAACTCCAAATGATGTTCAAATGAAATGTTGAGGTCGCGAAAACTTCCTTCAGATATATGAATTTAGAGAAATTACATTAATTAACATTAATAGGATGAATCGCGTACCATACAAATTCCAAATAGAGTCTCTAGATATATCGAGTGACTCAAAACTTGAGTTTCCAGAAAAGTCCATGACTGAATTCTGGATCAGAGCTAGATCTGAATTTCCCATAATTTCTGAAATGACATTAAGCATTCTGCCATTTAAGCACCAAAAATTTATGTGAAACGACTTTTCCAGCTTTAACGTTTATTACATTCATATATCGTTCAATGCTGAGAAGATGTTTTACATTCAGCAGTATCAAATATTGTACAAAGATTCAATTTGTTATGCAGCAAACCTCAAACAAAGGTTTTATTAAAATGAGATTTTTTTTCATTGATTTTTGTATACTTGAAACAAATTCTAGAATTACTTTTTTTCATATGCTTTCTATTTACCAAAGAAATAAATTCTTTATCAGAAAATATTCAGTCTTATACCTTCTTTTTATATTCAATATCTGGAATGACGAAAAATTATCGATGATAAAAAAGGGTCATAAGTGAAATTAGTTTCAGAAGCGCTGTCGTAAGCATTATTTCGGGGCAATGAAAGCATTCATGAAAATCAGAAACGTCTGATAACCCTAACGTGGAGATTTTGAAGTTATCTAATAAAGAAAAGACTTAATTATTCAAAGACGTAGCTGTGCATTAATTTTAATGAACTGCTTTTGCATGAATCTTGCAATAAATATTTCCTTCAAATAGCGATACATTTTATTTTTTCAGGTTTGGTTTGGTTTGGTTTATTTGATTACGGCAAAGCACTCGAGGGATATTTGCTTAAAGGGAAGGATGCCTTCATGGAGGCCTTTCTAAGGCGAACTGGCTCGTATATGTGTTACACATAGGAAAAACCGCGAAAACACCCATACAGCCAGCCCGTTCGCAGGATGCGAACCTCGGAACCAACTACCAGTATTCGGCGACTTTACCACTAGGCCGCTGGTGGGCTATTTTTCCAGGGCACGAAATTTGCTTTCTGGAAACAATAAGCACCTCGTCCGTGCATTTATCTAACTGAAGTTTAGACAGTACGTAAAGAAAATTAGGCAGTTTGAATAATTTGTATTCTGAGTATTTGGAGATCTACTACATTTGGAAAAGAATATTTTCCTTCAGCAGCTGTTAAGAAGCGTTTTCAGCACTTTCTACGGTGCCATTACTTTTCCAAATTGACGCAAAATTTGGCGACCGCCACCTTTAGCTGGCAACCCTGGATCTGGATGTGCGTAGCGTGCAGTTCGCAATTGAAGGAAATGAACTTAAACCCGTCTCACTACGACTGCCACTTAGAAATAAAATGAAAAAAAGAGTCTGCGAAAGACGAAAAAGGGAGGGTGAAAAAGATGAGAGAGAGAGAGGATAAAAAAATTTCTTCTTCAGTCTTTCATTGTTTTCTATTATACATTTACAAGAAATTGGTTTGATGTTGAAACAAAATTAAAGAGGCGCCGCTCTCTAGCGAAGATGAGACATATTTGGGGAAGAATTTATTTCTAGGTTTTGGCAACAGAAAAAGTTAATCATTTAATTCTAGGAAAGATTTTTTTTTTCTTATGATTATTTTTCCTTTTTGCGCCTCAATTCGTATTTGATGTGAGAAAAAGTTTGCGAGATGAAGAGATACAGCAAGTTAGATGGAAAAATAAACGGATTTGCTCAAAAAAAATTGAGTCAGCATATTTTGTAAGAGAATCGCGAGTTACAGACTGATAAAATTGTCAAGTCATTACAAAAAACCTTTCCCCACTCCCATGAAACACGGTACCAAATTTGGTGCTTCCATTAAAACTTGAAGACAATCAAAAGTTGGCATGCAACTTCTAACTTTTTACACAAAGATTTTATGTAAAATGAGAAACAATAATCATGTGAATTTATGAAAGAAGTACACCATATGACAGCAGGATGATGTTTACTAAGACACGTACAAAAATTAACTTATAATATATATATTTTATAAAAGGGCCTATCAGCAAATTATTGAACAAAAAACGTTAATCTATTTCATTATAAAAATATATCTCATCCCTCAACAAATTTATGCTTTCCTGAGTTAGCACATTTCTAAGGATTAAATTATTTGAATTATAGCAAAGTACGAGAGGGTTAGCTGCTTTAGGTTGACTTCGTAGAGGACTTTCTTACGTACATCTGTTTTTTTCTTCGGTGTGGAATTACTTTGTTGTATATATTTATAAAATTGCGTATTTATAAAAGTTTGTATATATTTATAAAGTTGCGTATAGGTGGATTAACATTTGACAGGTTGACTGCTTAATTTTTGACGGGTTGATCTGACATTAACAACAAAATATGAAGTAAAAAGCTATGATTCTGTAATTTGTTTTTAATTTAGAAATAGTAATATTTCCTAAAAAATTCCTATGTACCTATAGTTCCTATGTACTTTTTCCCTCTGTCAATAAATACCGTGTCTAAGCTTTTAAATATTACGAAACTCAACTTCAGCTCTTAATAAAAGACTAATAAAAGATTCACTTTTACCAAACAATTTTTTTAAATTTCGTATCTTTGAGTAATGTATTCAATAAAAATTACGTTACTTAAAAGACATAAAATATTTAAAAAGGTCTGACATATATAAAATCTAGTGTGATGAATTTTATATACTTTATAATTTATCAGTAAAATATATAATTTATCAGTTCAGTAAAATTTTTCTTGTGCAAAATAATGTAGAAATATTTGCACAGTGAGATGTATCGTTATACTAATGGTATATTATCTATGGAATGAATAATGCTTTTTGAAAAAAATTTCTAAGTTCCTCATATTTAACTTTTAGGTAAAGTATATTTCTGTGAAATAGATGTATTGTTGAAGCTTGCCAACACAAAATTCTTCAGAACAAAAATGCTATTCAGAAAATAACAACTAAATTACAATTTACTTATTTATTGTTACATATCTCATATCGTCTTAGAACAAAAAGCAAGAATTTTCATATTCATCGAACAAGTGAGGATTTGATAACTTCAAGGAGGAAAACTAAAACTTCAAAAGTTCCCGACAACATCTGTAGAAATAATCTGCAAAAAACTGTAAAATACTTTAGATAATTCAAGTACCTGAATTTAAAACAGTAGAATACTTTCAGGTTAAAGGTAAGAATGCATTCACAGAGGAATTTAGAAGGGAAACTATTTGTATGTATCTTGTAAAACAGCAAAACCACAAGGAACCACCAATTTTGGTTACGTTTGTTTTAATTACGACGAAGCATCGACATTACCTGCTCCGCCTTTAGGAACTACACGGAAAGAAAGGGATGCCCCATAGAGGCCTTTTTAAGGGAAACCGGCTCGTGCACATGTTGCACATGAGAAAAACTACGAAAATAACCACGCAGAGAGCTCTTTTCCCAAGAATGAAACATACGTCGAACTACCAGTTCAGCGACTTCACTGCTCCATCGCTGGAGGGTTCCGGGATCTGAACAAGAGAAGATTTTCTAGTGTTTAGCGGCGTTAATTACTTAATCATATATGACGCCTTAGCCAGATTACATTAGGTTAATTAACTAATTATAGCAAAGAATACCAAAGATGTCTTCCTAAGGGAAGGGCCGCTTTCGTGAATAATTTTCCAAGGGTTATAACCCGTAAATGTTAAACATGAAAAATCCACGGAAAAATCCATGAGGAACAAATCCGTTCGCCTGGATTTGAAGTTAAGTCGAACTCATTTAAGTCTGAACAGTGTTCAGCCTTTATATTCACTCGGCCACTGGTGCTCAAATTTTAATTAAGGCCGAACTTAATCTGTCTATGAGTTGACGCTCTATTCCATTAATTGTGTGATTTAAAGATAGCTGTTTATAATGAACGCAGCTGCGCACAATTCAATCATAAAATCCCTGTTACCTTATGAAGGAAAGTTGCGAGAGAATTTAAAGTTAAAAACTCTGCCTTTATATTCTTAAGCGGATAGATTTTGTAAACAATTATATATCTTTTCATTTAGTTAACATATTTAAATAATACAATGAAATATTCTATCTCTTTTATTTTAAAGAATAGCGAAATATTATTTACGGTAACAATAATGACAGAGCATCTAAGGAAAGCTTCATCAGTGCAACTATTATTAGAATATTATATTTTCCAACTTTTTAAATGATTGTAAATAATAAAATTATTATAAAAGCATTCTCGTTTACCACGTAAAAAAATCTAATGAAAGTTTAACTAAATTTTTAAAACGTTATTTTCACTTCACTCGTAAACATGGAAAAACGAATTTTACTATTAAAAAAATAATCTTCTTTCCTCGGTGATAAGTTAGCTTTTATATTATTATGTATTTATTTCCTATTATAACTATACAAACTGAAAGAAAGCGAGCGCAAATAAAATAAACTTTCACGCACAATTTCCCATTCTTTTATTTCTTTAATAGGTTTATTTACGTTTCCGTTCGAAATAGGTTTATTTGCATTTCCGTTCGAAAACCGTATTCAGAATCACTTTTATGGTTTTTTATGGTTTATTTATTTATATTCTAAATTCTAAAAATGCGTCACGATGTAAACAGTTGTTTACCCTTTCTCTGAGATAATTGCTATTCAATAAAATTTTTCAATAAATTTTTTTTCAATAAAGCAAAGTTTATCTACTATTATTAGTTTTCTTGTTTGTAATTGTCTACAACTGTTTTGAGCCTAGTTAATAAAAATAGGTTTATTTTGTATTTCCTAAATTGCGTTTTTTTGGTGTGTCGATACTATCAATCAGGTGTATTTTTTTTTAACAAAATAGAAAATTTTGTTAACAAAATAAAAAAAAATATTTGAAAGTTCGAATGTCGCTACTATATATTTATCAAAATGCGCATAAACAAAAATAAAGATATCGCAAAGGACTAAAACAAATTCTAGATTTTTTGGAAAAATTTACCAAGTGAGACAAAACTTGAGAAAATATAGTAATAATTTAGTCTTTTTCTCGTATTTATTAAATTTTTCTTCACACTTAAAAAAATATAGATGTTTATATGTAAATAATTATAAGCATCTTTATTTCTTACTGCAGCTTGATATTTCGGTTCTGATAAATGATGGCCTTTCGATTCTGATATAGCCTTGGAAAGAAATTATTAAAAATTATCTTCATCATGGATAGTAGATGCCCATTGGTCAATCGGATTCTTTTCTTATTAATTTCAAACAAAACTTTTACATATTTCAGAATAAAGCCATTTTTCTCAACGAAAAATTTCATAACTGAGTTTATAGGAATAAAATTTAATAAAATCTATGTCTTCAAATCTTTGATTAAGATTTATTTTACATTTTAAATTAATTGGCTGCATTTATAGATCTGCTTCAGCGTTAATCATATTCGTTTTTAGTGGAAATGAAAATAACGTAAACACGTATTTCAAATAAATATATATATAAGATTCTTCAATCTCTTAAGTGTATATATGTACTAAGTTTTGCAATGTCATATTTACAGTAAATACGTATCGTCCTTTAGCCAGTCACATAAAATTGCTACGTTGGGGACGGGGGGCACATGAGACTCTTATACAGCCAGTTTGAGACCATCGGATTAAAAATACCTCTCTCGAAAACGACTTATACCTTTATTCACGAGGCTACATTGATGTTCCAAATAAACGTTTTTAAAAGCTACAAAATAAGGTATTGAGATACAAACTAAGCATCTTTTTTTGTTTGTTTGTTCGTTTATTTTAAGGCAACACGTGGCAAACAATTTTCTCTGGAAGATACACACATCAACTTGATACTTGCAACACGAAAACATATTTTTGTCATCAGTTCACAAAGATTAAGGTAAGATTTTTATGAACATAAAAAATACAGTTAGTTATTTCAACAAAGAGCGAAATAAAATGACCGACTGTAAACATATTTTATTCACTGTACTTACTTTATAAAAAAGAATACTGTTAAGAAAAGTGAGAACACCACATTAAACTCAATGGCAACAAATACGTAGCACTGGTATTATTACATCTTTCCGTATAAAAAATTGTTTGGCGCGTATTATCCTATACCGAAAAAAATTAGAAACTAATTCTACTCCAATTCATCTTAACTAGAACAACTGCCTTTTCGAATAGTTCAATCTTTCCCAGTCAACTGAACCCAGGGGGCATCAATATAATAATACTGATGAGATATTCTTTAAATACTTAACCAATCAATGCTGCCATGAATTATATTCCTAGTCTTGTTAAAATAAAAGAGAAATAATTTTTCTTTACATTGTTCCCAGGGGAATGGTAGCATGCACGATTAAATTGTATATACGAGATAGTTTCCTTTAGAAAATCCTGCATGAAGGCTTTAAGTTGATAGTTCTAATGTGCTTTGTTGTAATCTAATAAATATAAATCCAACACCGTCGAAAGAATCGGACTGAAAAGGGTAAAATATCTTAAATATAAAACTCACAAAAATCTATACCCAAAGTACTGGCTTGACTACACGGCTGAACATGCTGTCAAATTACCGCTGACTTAATTTTATTTGCTTTTTCATTTCGCTTTCCAAGTGTAATATAAAACACTTCTTAGTTTCTTAAACGCTGTTCATCATCACATTTAGGAGATTCCGCTGAATTAAAAACTGTCCAAACCCCTAAAACACTTGACCTCTGAATTCAGAAAAAGGAAACTAATAACCATACTAATAAAAAAATATAAAAAATTCCGAAGAAAATCGTTGGCGGATGTGTTGGCGGCGAAAGGAGTGTCAAGTTAGGCTTGACAATGAAAGCTAAATGAGCTCATGATCGAAAAAGAAAAAAATTGCGGAACAAGATTTTTTTTTCCCCTCTCCATTTTTTGGATGATATGTTGACGTAAGAAGGGTTACCGGCTTAAGATACACAGTTTTATTTTTCTGTGTCATGTCTCATACATCCCTTATCAATTCGAGGTTAAAAATTTCATTTGGCTTTCAGAGAGTTATCTTACACGAAGAAACATTAATTTTTAAAATTGTGTATAAAATATGTCTTGCTTCTAGACTATATATTTTGTCTGTATATACACTCACGTTTGTGAAAATTGCAACACCAAGAAGGAATCGTCATAATTGAATGCAATTTAATACACAGTTGAGTGGTAGTGGTACAAATAAATGATTAAATGTTCAAAGCAAACAAACAAGAACAAGAGATCAGAATCAGTATTTTGTGTGGCCACCACGCGCCGCAATAAGTGCTGCTACACGACGTGGCATGGAGTCAAACAAAGTTTGAATGTCTGACTGAGGAAGAGCATTCCATATCGTTTGTACGCGTACCCAAAGTTCGTCTGCAGACGCAACAGGACGAGGATCACGAGCAAGACGCCGACCAATGACATCCCACACATGTTCAATTGGCGACATATCCGGGGAACACGCAGGCCAAGGAAGAAGCTGTACCTGCTGCGCTGCAAAGAAGGATTTAACAATCCGAGCAGTATGAGGGCGGGCATTGTCCTGTTGAAATACAGCGCCTGGCAAGCTTTGAAGGAAGGGAACAGCTTCGGGCTGTAGAACTTCACGGATATACCGGTTGCTGTTCAGATTGCCCACAATTCGTAGCAATTGAGATCGTCTATGATATGCTATGGCGCCCCAGACCATAACTCCGGGTGTTCGTCCACTGTGGCGTTCGATAATGCACTCCGGAAGGTGGCGTTCACCGGCATAGCGTCTGACACGAATGCGGCCATCATGGTACCACAAATTAAAGCGGGATTCGTCAGAAAACACGACATGCTGCCAATCAGCACGCCAGTCTCTATGCTGATTGGCCCATTGTAGCCGCAGGCGGCGATGGTCGTGCGTTAGGGGGATCCTGTATAAAGGAGTCCGTGCGCGCAGTCCACACTGCAGCAGACGTCTACGAATTGATGAAGCACACAATGAAACACCTGTAGCTATTGACCACAGTGCTGCCAATTGTCTAGAGGAAGCTGTACGGTCCGTCCGCGCCATGCGGACCAGGTGTCTATCATCGCGAGCTGACGTCACATTTCGGGGTCCACTCCCGGATTTCCGAGTTGTCCGACACTCGTCCGTCCACTGCTTCCAAACGCGCATCACTGTGCTGCTGTTACGCTGCACACGAGAGGCTACTGCACGATACGACAATCCAGCTTCACGAAGGCCGATGATTCTCCCTCGTTCAAACTCTGTAAGTTGTTCAAATCTCGCTCTCTTTCGTCGACGAGGCATAAGTACAGATTGAGTTAACGTTTACCACTAGCAGATAACCACCGATAACCATACACGCCTCGCTACAGCCGTCTATTTATTCGGATCCATCAGCCGTTCAGAGGGCGCTGCTCAGCATACGCATGCGCTACGGATTTGCAATTCTAATCATTTGCATATCATGCGCTACTTTGCATTTCCTGAAAATTTCAGCTCACTCGCGTAAGTCCTTCATGGTGTTGCAATTTTCACAAACGTGAGTGTATCTTGCTTCTAGGCTTTAACCGGCTGTTTTACATTTTTATGTGTAGCTCTAAATTTATCTTACTGTTTTACTTTGTTTCACTTGCAAAAATTTGAACAATTCTTTCTATCGAACCTTACCAGTGGCCGAGTGGTTAATATCGCTAACCACTGGTAAAGTGAACTGGGTTTGTTTCCAAGCGAATGGATTGAATTCATGGACGTTTCTATGTTTTTTTCCATGTGTAACATGGATGCAAGTCAGTATCCCTTAAAAAGCCCTTCACGAAAGGATCCCTCTGTTTAGGCAAATAGCTCTCGTGTACTTTGCTACAATCAAATAAATAATAATAAAAAACACTGAACAGTGGGAAGTCCACTCAGGTCTGCATCGTGGCAGCCGGGATGACTGTATGAAGATTTTTAGTATTTTCCCTGTATGCGAAATGCGAGCCAGTTTCTCTTTCAAGCCCGTCCCTTGCTTCCCTTTGAAAGTGTCAAACGGATACATCGCTTCTCTCCAGATAATCCCAGCTTGTGATTTACATCAATCCATTGAATAAATTCAGTGACTCTTGAAGAGGCTGATTTTTAGCCGCGCGAGTCAATTTAAACTAATTTTTTTTTCTTTCTTTTTTTAATAAAACCTTCTTTTCAGAAATTAGAAGAAATTAAAGAAATGTAGCACACAAGCCATGGGCTTTCTAAATAAAAAATAAATAAATGAATAAAAATTTATAAAAGATATGTCAATGACAGTTTGTTTTATGGTACTAAATAATAAAACAAACAAAAATCGGTTAAGAGAAGTCAAAAATTTGCCAAGATGTTAGCACTCAGGCTTTTATGTATTGTTCAAAGCATTCTTGCAATAACAGAAAATGTAAACCAGTCCAAGATCTAAAATTATATCTTTTTTGTGAGAAACTAATTACAATTGCTTTAAATTCAAAATGTCCAGTTTATTTAAAATTGCCATTAATTCATTACTGTAAACCTTAAATAACTCTTTTCACGCCCACACCACATGCGATTAATAATGCTAGAACTCTTCCCACATATGTGCGACAATTATTCTAATGCTATTGGGATTATACTGTATATACTACTCATATATACAGTATAACCAGTTTATACTGTGCCTATATTCTAATACCATTGAAGTTATACTGTGCCTGTATTCTAATACTATTGAAGTTATACTGTGCCTTAAGAGCCGCTTTGACTAATATAGTGGTTAGTGACGCATGAATCCGGACTTGAATACCGAACAAGGCATAAATGATTATAAGGTTTTAGCATCTGTACTGCATTTAAGGA
>KK116261.1:0-19018 GCA_000611955.2 Stegodyphus mimosarum
AATTAATCTTAAGTCAAACTTAAATAATTAAGTGTTACATGAAAATTTGCTACACAACATTACACAACGAAGACATGCTGAAAGGTAGGAGAAAACACCTTATATACTCCCCTTTTTATTGGACGACTAGGGAATTAGGGGACCCAATCGCCAAATCCTGATGGTAAAGAAGCACTATCCACCATCTTTTAGGTCAGGCATCATTGTAGAGGCATTAGGTTATTCTGATGCTGAAGAGGAGCGAAAAATTAGCAGTGCCCTAGCCGGAACTCGAACAAAGAACATCTCGAATGCGCGAAGAGTATGACGTACCACGAAGTTGAGTGTACCACGAAGGCATGCTGAAAGGAGGGAGAAAATACCTTATATTTACATTATAAGGTTCTATAAATATTTTTATAAATACACTTTTATACCTGAAAGAGTTGATAGAATATATCTATTTTGAGATCTAAGAAATTAAAATTTTGTCAGTTCAATTCATCTGTCAGTATTCATATAAGATAAAAAAACTGTGAATATATATCTAGCGGAATTGCAATGTATGAAAGTATTTTAATCGCATTTATTTAAATGCAGTGTGGAAGATAATACAAATAATTTATAGAGTCATTAGGATTTTTTGAAGATGGAGACTTTGGAAATGTGCATTTTCCTTGCCTGGACTTACGTGCCGAGTACGCTTCCTATTACACCAGAAAGGCATGAGGAAAGAAGGGATAAAATAACTCATGTACTACCCCTTTAAAATGGCTACAGGGGATTAGGGGTCCCAATCGCCAAATCCTGGTTGTGACAAATTATCGTCCACCATCTTTTCGTTCGGGTGACACTGTAGAGTACTTTGGTCGTTTTGAAGCAGAAAACGTGGAAAATATGAGGTGGCTTCGCGAGACTCGAATACGCAGCGTGTATGTTTCCAATTATACTATGAATGCGTGCAGAAAGGAAGGAGATAATACCTTATAATTTTTTCACTTAGTTTCCTCATATATTCTTGCAAAAGCTAAAAATGTTTTAACATTATTAGCTTAGTTTTGTAACACAAATAACATAAAATCTTCAGACTTTCATTACAATCACTTATTATTTCTTTCTCTTATTGATTGTTATTGATTGTTTTATAAAAGTATTAAAAATCTATTTCTAGAAATGAAAATGTTATTAAACGTACTTAATCACACTAGTTGCTAAAAGTAATAACTTTAAGAAAGATGCATCTTTTTTTCGAAGTTTTTAGTCTCATTGAAGCCAAAATATACTTCTTTCATATGAAAGTGAGTGAGATTATTATAGATCTTAATAACCTGAATTATAAAACGTTTAATAAGTAGTCAAGATGTGAAGACGAAGAATGATACTTAATTACTATTACTGTATTAGTATCATCAATATTATTGCTGATTAATCGTTATTATTTTATAACAAAAAGCGAAATGCCAATTTTCCCCGCTTTATTCAATACAGAGTTCCAATAAAAACTTTCTCAAGTCTAAATATCTTAAAGCAAAGAAGCAGTTGCCACTAATTTATCCGAAATAAACAATTGAGTTTTTTAAGACACGAAAAGTAATCTGCCAAATGACACTAAATATCTCAGAAAACCGAAATAAAATTAGTATACAGTAGCAGAAGGAAATTAGTATATAGTAGCAGAAGGAAAAACGTAGCATGTATAAATTAATGCACTTAATATTATTAACCTAGTCCTGATAGAAATGACAAGACCAGACAAGCGCAAGGGAAGGCTAGGATTTGATGTGTTAAGCCGAATGTCAAGTATTTGGTTATAAGGAAAACTGCAATGAAGCAGAGAACGTAAGAGGTTCATTTACTAACGTCAGTTAATTGTTTGAATCTGTTAAGAACAAATCAGATAAGGCCATTTATTTCTTAAATTCATGTACCTCTTTTTTCCTAAGTGTCGAAATTTAAAGTTTGTTGTATGCTGCAGTTGATAGTTTGGTTTACTGACATTACGGCAAAGCACGCTAGGGCTATCTGGGATACCTTCATGGAGGACGTTCTAAGAAAACTGACTACTATACCCGTTGCATATGAACAAAATCAGGAAAACGTCCATGCAGCCAGACTGTTCTCCTGTAATCGAACCCAGGTCCAAACTACCAGTGTTCAGCGACTAAACCGCTCGGCTGCTGGTGGGCTGCTGTATTTGATGCCACAAACGTGAAATGTAATGTACTTGAATGCTTAGATTTTGTCTATAATTTAAGCCTTTCTATCAATTCACGGAATTCTACTAACGTACGGTAGTTTTAAACGTCCTTTCGGAATTAAAGCCAGATTCATTTTGTATTCTTTCTCCAAACAGGCGAAATAGTCATTTCCGTTTCTCGAATTTTTGTAAAAAACAAGACTCTTTTCGAACAGTATTGAACCACTAAATCATGTCAAAATACTTTAAAAAATTTTCCAGTTTTCGGTTATTAATTTTAGTTATAATTCCCGTTATACATAAGAGACTTCATTTCTAATCGAATATTTTATTTCAAATAACATGACTTAGTCTAAAGCATTACAATGTCATGCGATCTAATCCATTAAACATTTCGATTAATAATATAGTTGCAATAATTGTGATGCAAAACAGTCCTTAAAAATTTCATCATAAGATTTGTCAGTCTGAACATATATTTGTCGCTTGAAAACGTTTCTACCAATATTTATATCATTTCCATGAAACATGAAAAAAATTAGCAAATAATTTTTAGTGACTAGTTTTCTTCGATATTTGACTATATATTTTCTTTTATATTTCACAATATACACGGACTTTATCCAGACGTTTGTGTAAAACTTGTCAAATAAAACGCAACTTTGTACTAAGTGTTGAGTCCTTATATAAAAATAACTTAGTTGTAAACACTTAATTTTAGTACACAGAATTGCATAGTTATTGTCAGTACTTTATCTGGTTATTAGAAATTAGTCTATGTTCGATCATTCATATTTTGTAGAATATATTGATGGAAGAATTTGTTAGGTGCGTTCTTAGTCACTCATAACATCAATAGATTCAGTTGGGTGTATCCTCAGAAACACAATTTTGTCTTGTTTTTATTGTGTGCCAATCAGCGACGGAGTGGTAAAATCTTTGAATCATGGTCGTTCGACCAGGTTTTCGATTGCAAGCAAAATGGTTGGTTTCATAGACGTTTTCATAGGTTTCTCTTACTGTAGCTTGGCCAAAGAATATGTACTGTTAAGAAGGAAAACTTCGCAGAAGCAAAAGTGGCTCCCTTCCAACGAAAAGGGAAACAGCTGCGCATGCGTGAAATATCTGTCGCCAAAAAGCGCCAAAGCTCGAAGCTGAATGTCGAAGTTGGTTTGGACAGGTTCGACCGTTAAGTTTAGCAAGAGTTTAAACAAAGAATATGTTCTTTGGTTTCAAGTAGCGATATGCACAATGGAAGTTCAACAGCCAGTGAAAGTGAAACTTCACCTAATATTTCATCATTTCCGAGTTTAAATTATCGCGACAAGTCAAAGAACGATTCATACAACCCGTGTTCCTCAATTTCCTATACACGTCGCGGAGGGGGAAAATGTCGGCTAGGTACCAAAGGACGGGCACATCACAGAGGGGAAATTCTCGCCAACAGATTCCGTCGCCAAATCCCTTGGCGAATGTTCCCTTTTCTTTGTAGCGGCGTTGCAGACAAAGTGGTTTACATTACGTCTTTGGAGCCTTTCCTTCTTTACATAGAGGTTCTTTGGCTTGGCTACGAGCCAGTTTTACTTAGAAAATCCTCCACGAAAGCATCTTTTCCCTTACCCAGATAACCCTCGTGTGTTTTACCGTAATCAATAAACGAAGTCAAACTTTACTATTTTAATAGAGGGAACAAGTTTACACTGAGGTTGTTTTGATTTGTTAATTGCAGTTTGCGGTGTTTAGTAAATGAAAATTATTTTCATGTTTTCCTGTGTTAAAAAATTTCGCTGAAACGTCCTGTCACATGCTTTATATCCACAGTAAATAATTTCCGCTGTTCGTTAAGTATCATTATCCGGGGTTGTGTTGTTTGTTTCACGGTACAAATGGATTTAAGTGTCTGCAAATCATTGAAAGTGATGAGATACCGTAAAAGCAAAGGTCGTTTGGGAAAAGAATTTTCGGATTCTTTGTTATATAAGCATTCTCTGTCATGTCACGACTACCGTATTAGCTACATCATTCGGTCCTCTAGATTTCTGTAAGACGATTTTATGGCATCAACATTTTCAAACAATCTTAAATTATTCCAAACTTAATAATGTATTACAGATAACGATAGAAGCCTTCGATCAATACTTACAGAAATGTCAGAAGCATTGGAGTAGGTATATATGTTTTAATGCGTGCAGGTGATCAGTTAATAATTTTCTAAATTTTCAACATAAATTCTGTAGGAAATATCCTTAAAGTTTTATCCGCGAGCCATTTAAACAAACGAATATGATAAATCCGTTCCGAGAGAGAACCAGTGTTAGCTAAAGTGTAATCCGAGAAAGTCGAAGTGGAAAGCATGAACCGAAGACACCATCGGCAAGATGATATAATGCGTTAGACTACTGTTGATATGTTGGAAACTGATACAAGACAATTCGCTGTTGCGAAAGCGCTGAATGTGCGTCGTAGTGTCATTAGTATGCTGTGGAATCATTACCAAAGGGATTGAAACCTCTGTAGAAGACATCAGAGGCTTACTACAAATGCCAGACCATCACTTCCTATTGCTATGTGCAATACCCGTAGGTCACTAATAGGAGGACAACTGGAGTCACATCTCTACTGCTGCAGAAGGGCCCATATCCACACAAATTTTGTCGCGTCGGCTGCATGAAGATGGACTGTACGCCCGACGACCTCTGGTTTATGTTCTTTTGTCCCCATCACATGTCAGAGCGTGGTTGAATTGCGTCCGTGAACATCACAGTTGGACACTAGGGCAGTGGATCGAGGTACTCTTTAGGAATAAATCTCGATTTAACAACTAGAACAATTTCCGAAGAGCAATGGTATAGCGAGAGCCAAAAACACGCTATCAGGAGCCAAATATTGTCGCAAATGAGAATTACTGAAGGAAGCGTCTTATTTGTATTGGCTTGGATACCAACGAATGGCCGCCTCGACATCTACGTGACTCCTGGTAGCTCTGTCACAGCCGTCCTGTGTACTACATCCTCTTGACCATTCTTTTATTACTGCAGTTGTTATCGACGCGATATTTAAGGAAGATAAAGCCACCCGCAAAGAGCTCGAGTGGTACGGAGTTATCTGGAGAACAAAACCATTCCCCGTTTGACTTGGTCTGCTAGATCACCGGACCTGAATCCTTTAGAGCATATGTGGACTTGTTGGCACAACGGGTTGTAGTTCTCAGTGTACTGCCAAGCACCCTCCATAAGCAACGATGTGCATTACTACTGGAATTGGTGTTACTGTCACAACATGCGATCAACGCCCTGCTAAAAATACCCCTTAGAAACCCATAAATTTTTTACGGGGATGTGGCATACGGGTATCCACAGACTGAAACCCGTACAATTGTAAGTATACCCGTAGGCCAAATCCCGTAAAACACCTAGAAAGAAATCCGTACAGCTGTACGGATACCTATAAGCCAAATCCCTATAAAAACCCGTCCGACTGCACAGGTACCCGTAGGTCAAATCGCTTTACAAACCCATGGAAAAAAAACTGTACAGCTGTATGGATACCCATAAGCCAAATCCCTGTAAAAACCCATACCACTGTACTGTACGGGTACCAGAAGGCCGAAGCCCCATAAAACCCAAAAACAGAAACCTGTACAATATATGGGTACTATAAACAAAATCCCTGTAAAAACCCATAGCCAGGAACCATAATTTTATGCGTATCCATAGGCCAAATCTCCATTAAAAATGGATATTCCGTAGGTCTATTCCACATATAAACCAGCATACAAAAACTCAGACCTATGCGGATATCCATAGGCCAAATCTCTGTAAGCTTTTACAGAGATCTGTATACAAATCACAGTACACAGAAATCTACAGACTAATACAGGTACTCATTGGGAAAATCACTCTACAAAACAGTAGACAAAATCCCAAAAACAAAACCAATAGAATTATACCATAGTGGAGTATCCATACATAGAACGGATATTTATACACAGAATCCCTATATAAACAATTCACAAAAATAGAACTGTAGATCAAATTTAAATAAAAACTAATAATTATCAGCATAAACCAGCAGTACGCAATTCGCAATGATGAAATGATCAGACCTAAATAGGGGGGAGGCACACAGAGTAAATTTAAATAAAATTCAATACGAAGAAACTTAATAAAATTTGAAAAATATCTAGAGGCGTAAAAGCCCCTGTCCTTCTCTATGCATGTCAGCACCTATAAACATATTACAAAATATTTATATAAATTCTCTTTACAAAATTTTAAACTTCCTCTATCTAATTTTGAAAATAATGGAAAGGTAATAATCAAAGTCATGATTCGCAACCATCAAATATGTATATGACTATATATATATATATATTATTGATTTGATTATAAATATATACACATAATACTGTGTCTCATTGCATATATATGTATTACACTGTATTTCAATTCTTTAATTGGGAAATTAAACAATGGAATTAAATTACATCAGCTTGTTCAACAATTTGACACCTAACGAGAATTGTATTGCCAAGGGATGGTACTTTCTAGCATCTGCTTAAATTTTAATTTACCTACATTGCACTAAACCAGATTTAAACAAAACTAGACAAAATCCTAATTTTCAGGAAGAGAAATACTATCTCAAGTAAACATATAAATTAAACAAGCAAGCAAAAAGAATAAGCCACTTTGATTATTAGAAATTTAACAAAAAGTTTAAATTTAAGATACTTGTTATCTCCTCAAAACTCGCTTACCACTGATAGCAACACCCTGCAGCTTATTATGACACACATACACATAGATGTTTTGCATGGAATTTGAATCCTAGAATATAATGTAGTGAAGAAATAATAATATACATATATAGTGTCGACCATCTTTTTACAGTAATTTGAAAGTTACCTGTATCTGTCAGAATATAAATGAAACCTCAATATAAGAATATAATAAACTTAATAATACCGAAAATGCAATAAATTATATTGTAACAAAGCAGACTATAAAAAATTTACAAGACTCAACAAATACCGAATCTGAACTCACAGTTCGGTAATTGAAGAAATATATCATATCGTATAATATCTTATTCTGCATCTCACTTTTAGTGTTGTATAATCTTCCACAGACTTTATATAAATAAAATCTATAACAATAGGTATTTATACAATATGTAGTTCTCGACGTAAAAAGGCTTAATAATTAACTTTCGTACTGTATATATATATAAATAATTTATTATCACAAATGGTGTTTTGCATATCATCTCCAAGGAAAATAAATTTAATTAAAGCGATGCATTATTGGAATAAATTTTCGGTATAAGTTATTTACATTTCTATTGCCGAAAAAAAACTTAAAAAACTGTATAGAAATATTATTTTGAACTGTAAAATTTCTAAATAGTAAAATTAAAAGTAAAATTTAAAGTACTGAAAAGATAGCTATTGCTATTGACCGTAGATTATATACTATAAAATACCACTTCGTGCTGAGTATTTCCTGTATTTAGACTGCCAAATGAAATTTATATAGTGCAGGATTTAGCACTATAAATAAATCTTCTACACAGCCTTATACACACAGTTAAAATGACTGTCATCGCAATTAAGCAGATATAGCACATATAGTTTCATTTGTTTACAAACTGTTTTTACGTTAATATCTATACAACCAGATAAATTTAATGCAGAAAATTGTAGCGAGCATTTCTGCAGTATAACTAATGAAAGAAGATAATGCTTAAATATACTCTAACTATATTTGAAAGTAATGCTAAAACAATGCCCATACAAGACTCATGGTTTGAAAAGCTTTGGTTTAACTGTCTTGTGAAACCTTTCAATTACTTATGCAAAATTCATGTCCATGTAAAATTACTATACCTAAATCAACTGATTATACAGCGAAACTTTCCTAAAACAATTAACTCCATAATTCCAGATAACGCCAGTTTCTTGTAGCCTTACAAAACTATCAGTGATTTAAAGTACTGTTATTTAATTATGTTCCTGACAAATGTCTCGCTGTGAGGTGGTTATCTAAGAAAATAACCACTATATGAGGTTTCACTTAATGCATATTTTTCCAATGAATAATTCATATTTTATATTTTCAAGACTAGCACATTTAATATTACATAAACGCTATTAATTATTCACAACTCTATTTCAAAAGCAATTTATGAAAAAAAAATTTAATTTTCTTCATGAAATTATTAATGATGAAAATCTAAATATGCATAAAAATGTTTGATTATATGTGTTTTAACAAAATAGCACAAAATATTTGATGTAACAATGTGGTTTTAGTCTCATACTTGTACAGAAATATAGACTAAAAAGAGAAAAAAAACAATGTAAGCTAATATGATCATCTAAATTTTCACACAATTTTAGTAATGCAAAAAAGATTCCTTGGCTTATATGTCTTGCCTACTTCATTCAATAAGTAATACACACATTAAATATTTCAATGTTTATTTCATTTAAAAAAACTTACCTTTTTTATTTGCGAAATATTATGAGTATATTTTTAAGACATAAAAAAATATTCCTTCTGCTCAAGCATATCACATTAGTCGAAAAATTGAAAATTAAATCATACAAGATCTCTTTTAAGTAAGGTATGCTCCAATTTATTAGTACATGATATTCAAATGATAAAGATCTACATGAACAAGCTTTAAAAAGTATTTCTAAATTATAATCAAAAAACAAATTTTCATAAATATTTTTAGTAGAATGCAATGTGCATCTGATGTAAACACTCTGAGCCAAATTATCAAGTCTGAAATTATCACTTTTCAGTCTTTAAGTACGTTGCTTTTTAGGATAAAAGTAAAGATAGAAAATCAATTTCACGCACAGAAAATCCATTTCAGAACTATTTAACTGTCAAAAAAAGTTCGCTGAATGCATTAGACACGATTACACATGCATGGCTTTCCTGTTATTTCTTTTCACATTATTTCATATATCACAGTCAATGTCGGTATTTTATTTTTCATTATAAACATTTAAACAGTAAAACATAGTAAAAATTGTAATATTGTAAATTTTTTATTGCATTACAACAACCTACTATCCACCAAGACTATATCACAAACGTCCCATAACAACATTAACAAGAACGGCGCCATATTGCTGCTTCTGAGAGCAGGGAAGGGAGGGGAATTTTTTCGGGAACGGGGAAGGGAGGGGAACACGGTGAAGAGTAATTAGAACGCGGTCGTGTTAAAGAGATGATGGTTGATACCGGTGTTTATTTGTAATATCAGAAACGTTGATATATGCATATATAAGTGTGTATTCAGAGAACCAACTCGTGGCGAAATCACCTCTCTAAGATGACCGCCTCTGAACGAGACCAGTATTTCTGAAAACTTAAGTATATTTTGGTACTGAAACATTCCTTCTGTGAGGCGACCACCCACAAAGAAAATTCCGGAATAGTGGCTGGTCGCCTTAGAGAGATTCATTTCGTTTCGACAACCTCCCTAAGACGACCACTCTAAAAGATAAACGTATTTCTGAGAACATAAGTATATATTGGCATTTAGAATCACCTCCCTAAGTCGACCACTTGCAAAGATACATTTTTATGTGTGGCTGGTTGCCTTAGAGAGACCTCGCTGTGTGTGGTGTACATGATTACTGTTAATGTTTCCGATAAAAGCTTTTAAAAAATCAAATAAACGAGCATATATAGTAAAAATCGTCTCTAAAACGACCACCTGCTTTTCCAGGTTACTCTGATAGTCTTAAAGAGATCATATTTTCGTTCTTAGAAAGACTGATCGTCTTAGAGAAGAGTTGGAGACGATAGGGTTCACTGTATGTTTTTTAACTTTAAAGCTTTTTGTTGGTTACAAAACAGAAATAACCTTATTTTCAACAGTATCCAAATAAACGAAATAAAAGTAAATAAATAAATAATTTAAAATAATCAGTAGACAACAAGAATACCAATGAATTTTGGATTACTCACACCAGTATTTATTTCATTGTTTAGATGAAGTTTATTCCTTAGTTAGTCTATCATCAGTTAAAAAATTAGATTAAACCCATATAAATGAACAGAAGATTTATTTGGCATCTATTTCTGTTATATTGATACCAGTAAGAAAACAAGTGAAAATCAATATAAACCAATACAAACTAGTAGAACGTTCTGACATTGATGTTGGTTGTATGGGTGTCAGATGATACCAGTAAGAAAAACCCACAGAGATCAATGGAAACCAGTAAAAGTCAGTAGAGACCAACAGAATTCTGAGGGTACCAGTATAGAGTTTTACTGGTTTCTATTGGGCCTTTTGAAGCCAGTAAGAAAACTCGCAGAGACCAACAGAAACCAGTAAAAGTCAATAGAAACCGATAGAATTTTATGGGTACCCATAAAAAATTTTACTGATTTCTGTGGGGCGTTTTTAGCAGGGTGGCACTACTGCCCGCTTGCCTCAACTTTGTCAAGCAAACATTTCAGATAGAGGGTATCATACACTTTATTATTATGATGTTTCCATTGCACATTCTTACGACATATTTGATCTTTATCCAGGTGATGGTCATCCTACATATGTCTTTAGATTTTTCAATTTACATCCTACATGTGTCTTTCCTACATACATTATAATATACAAATAAAATATTTCAGATTCATAACTATATTAATTGCTTCAAGTATTAAGAATTAAAGAAATGGATTATAAAATCCTAGCGCAAAAAATAGCTTTAAAAACCGAAAAAAAATAAATGCTGTAGAAAATGTTATTTTCTTTCTCCCAAGATGAAGGTGAACAGTTCCTTCTTATCTTGTTTCTAATCTGTTTCTAGCTATCTTGATCGCCGTTTTTCAGATTCAAACATTGAGGAAAGGCTCTAGGGTTCAACATTAACTATAGCTGTAGAGAAATCGATTGGGACTTCAAAAGCTACGAAGGACAACTTTCTGTAGGTTGGCTATATTTGAGATCTATAAATATAACAGTAATACTCGGAATTAGTAATAACGCGAAAAAAAAATACGAAGTTTTTTTCTCTCTCTGTGAACAACCACTATTATTAACAGCATTTAGATGTCAGTAATCTACTTACAAAATTGTAAAATAATGCGCAATTATTCGAAATAACTTTTACGGAAAATCAAAACCAAAATCCGATTCCAAGTTATGGCTCTATGGACTAAACAGAACATTATTTAAAGAAACACATAACATTGTTTTTCATGGTAAATTTCTTACTTCGATATCATTTAATAAACGTAGTACAATTTATCATTATCTGTGTAAAATTCTGGTAATTTGAGCTATAAGAAACAATCTTAATTTTACATATGTATAGTTTTAAAAATGTTTTCGTACATTCTCATACCAAGTATGATGTATTTTTTAAAAAACGAGAAAAATTCTAAGATCTTTCTTAGAGTCTATATTTAAAAATAAAGATAGCTTAAAGTTAAAAATACTAACGGATACTTTTAACTTTACTGGTAAATTTGTGTTTTGATGGATTGTGGGAGCTCACGATAACACAAGCAAAAAGAACTTTCAGGTGTTCTCTTAAACATATTACAATTAATAAGTAAAGGCATTTTACACTTACTACTTGTTGTAATAACTTTCAACTGTTTTTGTCGAGATCAAAATTCTTGCATTTCTACCGATGGGCTTGTAGAGACATTTGAATTGTTTCGAAGCAGGAGACGTGAAAAATGAGCAATGCCCTCGCCGGTACTCGAACCAAGGACCTCTCGAATACGCGCCGAGCGAGCTGACCGCTACATCACGAAGGCAGGCGAAGAAGACGGTAGAAATACCTTATATACTCCGCCTTTTAAAGGGCGAATGGGGATTACGGGATCCAATCGCCAAATCGTGGTGGTGGAAAATCATCTTCCACCAACTTTTCGTTCGGAAAAAATCGGGTGCCACTGTAGAGACATTAGGATTATTTTCAAGAGGAGGCGGGAAAAATGAGCAATGCCCTGGCCGGAACTCAAAACACGAACCTCTCGAATACTCGCCGATCGTGCTGACCGCTACACCACGAATGCATGCCAGGAAGGCGAGAGAAATACCTTATAGGCTGGCATTTACATTAATTTACTAACACCTCATTTCTAGATAAAACTTTTATACTTTCCTTACTTTCTCTCATACGCTGTTAATCCAATCTGTATAATTCGGATTCTTCCTAACCAATGAACACTTGTGAAGAGACACGGGGTCCTTTTGCATCAGGATGACCCCTGACCACCTAGGAAAATATCAACTTGTCAAATATTTTACCTTTTCGCCATCGAAGTTGTGACTTATCTTCCATGCTTTCCTGACATTGTTCCAAATTGTATGTTCGTCCAATCCAAAAGCTGTTTGAAAGTCTCATTTGAGAATGAAACAAGTTTAAACACTGCGATTTCTTGCTTTTAAAGTAGCCAGGTTCTTTGCTGTTCCAAAAAGTACTAGTCGCTTTAAAATGTTGTTGTGCTGATAAATAAGAGCTTTTGGATAAGTGAAAATTAAAATTAAGAACCTTTGAATTGGGTTGTGCAGACGCCTAGCAGTATCTCATTTTGTACCAATTTAATACCATCCCATACTGTGGTGTCGGTTTTTGAGTAATGATTTAATATAATACAATGCACATTGTTGCTGCTAGAGATTAATTTCATTACAAATGTATTCTTTTACATCTTTCCTTTCTATTGTCTTTAAAATCGGGATTTGCATTTGTTGTAATGCAAGAGCAAGAGATATAATACTTCAAAGTATCTACTTCAATAAGCAGTAAGCTGTTAAATGATTCAGACAGCTAGAAAGATTTCAGATTGTATTGTAAATTATTTAAAAAAATCTTGCTTTAATGCTTACTTACTTATTTGTAAGTTCTTTATTCTTGTGCTATGCAATTCAAGTTAAAAATGCTTGGTAAACATAATTTTAATTTAGGTCTTACTACTGGACTTCTTAACATGATAACAGTATAAATTTTCTTATATATTTTTATTAAAATGACTGAAGCACGTAAAAGGTTGATGGAACAGTTACCATTAGTTAATTTTTTATGTTCACCTGAAAATAGATTATAAATTATTTAAATTATTTTTGTTTTGGATAATTAGCAATTAATTTCGCGTTAACTAATAATTATTATCCAAATCGAAACTAAAATGCACGTAACATCTAACTAGTGACTATTCAATTTTGAAATCTATTCCTGCTCCGAAGAAAAATGACACCACATATGTTTTTTAAATTTTGCCAATTTTGACTTTGCTGTTGAAGACAGATTCAGCAAGACTAAACTGAACTTTCACTAATTTGGAATAATCTTATCATAGTTAAATATTTTATATGCTCTAATTATTTATGCATTCTCCAATGATTTCTCTAACGATTATTTTCTGGGCAGGCAACACCAATTTTCCATCTATCGGCTTCTACGCGGACAGCATGAGCGTCCTACAGACCCTGAACAAGAACGGCATGTAATCCTTTCACATCTCCTCCTAAATAGGTGCTTATTACCCTGTGTTCTTCCAGACAAGGGTCTCTATGCTGGGTACGTAGTCATCAAAGTTCGCAAGGTAACGAAAGGGTCGACTCTTTAGCTACGAAAGGCCATAAGTCAACCTTCCGTCGACTCAGAGATCCCACTTTCCGTAGTCGCTGCCAAACACAAGACCTTCTGCATCTTCATGTCCATCTGGCAAGCTTGCTGGGCTGACACAGACACCGGTCTACACACCAGCTCCATCTTTCCCATAGTCTCCACCAAGAGGCTCAAAACACACTTCTATGTCTAACAAGCTTTCACAAACCACAGAAGATTTCCCTCCTACCTTAGCAGGTTCTGCCATAGAAATGTCAAATGCACCTGCTGAGCCTCAGCATCTTCAGCAGAGGTCTCACATCCATGGCTGTCCACTCACTTCTCCCATCAGAGCCTCCCTTCCACAACTTCATTGATCGTATAGCCTCAAAGACCTTCTTCAGGATTACTACGGACAGCGGAGCGTCAGAACCATCATAGCGTACGTCTAGTCTAAGAGAAACATAATCATATCAAAGAAAATAACCACGTCTAGGCAACTGATTAAATGTAAAGGCAGCAACCTTCCATTCATGTATATATGTAAATATCCCTAAACTAACTAATCCTTTTTGCTAATTTTGTACTAACTTATCCAAAACATTTTATGTTGAAGCAACCAACAAAAGTAATATACTAATGTTAAATTCGTTTATTAATAATAAATAAGGTTGGAATTATAAACAACCAAATAAATTGCTGGGGCAGCGGATCAGGATAACATATCTGACCTGCAGTGCCTATTGAGAGGTGAAGCAGGCGGAATAATAATAAATAAATAAATAAATAAATAATGATCTGTCCCATGATAATGTCCGGGTAGATTCATTTGCTATACCTTACTGAAAAATAAATTGCCAAAATTGAATGCTTTAGTAGAGAACTCCATAAAAAACGTAAATCATATTTAGGCTAGAAATAGAATGTGAAAACAATTGAAAGTTTCACCGCTTCAGTTAATCGATTACATACAGACCTGGCTTCGTAATAGCATATTATCTAAGGGATTAAAACAATAGTTAAATCCTCTGTTGACGTCATATTAAAATTTCATAAAACATAGTTTCATTATCGCCTTTTACCAGGTTGCTGCTTTGAGGGCTTACTGTCCTTAATCAATACGTCATGAGTGTCAGATTAATTAAACTGTTATGTATTTATTCGACTAATGCATAACTCTTCATGAACGGACTTGCTGCGTGAACTGTTAGGTGACTCCCCATGTATCAAATGGTCTAGTTTCCATTTGAAAGTTCTCCGCTACATTTATCCTATGCATTTTCTTGTCTTTTTTGTATTTTCTGCAAAAGGTTCTTTTTAATTTCATGCTTTGTGATAGGAACGTTTTCATCGCTTCCCAATTAACGACCTTTCTAGAGAAGGTTTTGTTAACCCGCAGCCTGGTTAGTCCTCCCCCCATTAAACTCAGAGGTGATTGTATTTAAATTAAAGAGGAATGCAAAACGAAAATGGATATTTAAAATTAGGAGAAGAAATAGCCACCCAGAGTGTCAGAATCTTGAATAACTGTTGCCCGGAAAACTGCTCAACATTCTATAAAGATTTTATGCATAAAATACACACATTATATTATGCAAGAGATAAAATTGCTTTTGATAAAACTGAAAGCAAAGAAAAATTGCAACATTTCTTAATGAGATGAATGGCGAGCTTGTGCAGTTACTAGGTTTACTTCGGAGTAGAAAGCATGAAAATTCAGCAGTGCTCTTGTTGGGAATTGAAATCAATACATCCCGATTGCTAGCCGGACGTGCTTCCAGTTACACCAGGAATGAACTTTGTAAGGAGGACGAAGACAATTCCTTTCATTTTAAACTAATAAAAAGGCTACCGTGGAAGTGGAACCCAGCTGTCCAAACATGGTGGTAAAAAAAAAAGAAATTAGCATTGACTAGACTTTAGCTCGGACGCCATTTGCAGAGACATTAGATCATAAATGCAGTGATAAAATAAGTTACTTTTAAAAACTAGAAAATTGCAGATACGTATGAAAGATTTTTCAATGAAAAAATAATTTAACTTAAGAAATTTCTGTATTCATAATCACTATCTATTTTTTACTATATATTTAAACTGAAACATATTCAGTAATTAATGATTTCATCATCTGCTAATAATCCTTCAAGTCAATTGTAAATTGTAATAACTTTAAATGGAATGGGTAATTTAATAATGCAAGTTTCATAAATGACCGCTAGATTTACAAAAAGTGGTTCGTCGTAAATGTATCGAGCTGTAATGAGATAAGAGTGATTAATTTCAAATTAATGCTAATAATGTTTCTAACCAGTCTTTGCCTAACATTGGAGAAATTATAGAGTCTAATAGACAGCGACATTCACATTTAAAAAAATGATGCTGTTGTTACCAGTCTTACTATCGGACAAAGGTCAGCGCAAGCCCGTGACATTCATCGTGGTCAGGAGTCATAGGCTCCAGTCGTTGGCAAGAGCCTTGAGCACCGTGATGGTGACAGCCCGACTTTAGCTCAGATCCGCCCTCTAATTTTGAGGTAGAGCAGGCCGGGAAGGTAGCTCAGAGGTTTCCGACTCCTCTTCACCTACCAGCAACCTCTCGAGAGGAATTCCGGATTGTCGTATATTCAGTGCTCCCACGCAGCACAGGCAATATACATACAGTTATAAATATCCATGCTTCCTCGAGGATTCGAACCCGGGTAGTCCTGTACAACAGTCAGAGTCACTAACCACAATCCTATCTGTTCAGCATTAAAAATGTTTTTCACCATTTTAGGATATTCATTTAGTTTTTTAAGGAAAAATATTTATAAATTTCAGTCAGTTTACAATATAAATACAAACTAAGATCAATAGGAGCAAAATTCCGTTTGTGAGAGAATAAAAACCAGTACGACCGAATTCTCTTTAATGGATCGAATAAACGAACATCTGAAACTTGCTCCTATATGGATTGCATGGGAATGAGAATGGGCTTGGTTTGGTTTACATAATTATGGCAAACACTAGGGCTATCTGCCTAAGAGGAGGGATGCCTTCGTGGAGGACGTTTTAGGGTAAACTGACTCATACACACGTTACACATGGGAAAAACCACGAAAACCGAACATGCAGCTAGCTCCTTCGCGGGATTTAGACCTCGGACCGAACTACCAGTGGTCAGTGAGTTCACCGCTTGGGTGCTGGTGGGCGGAACGAGAATTGGAGAATTACGAAGTAGAGAATAAAAGAATAAATCCAGCTTTAAAATTGTATATACATTGTGAGACTTGGTGCCAAGATTAAATGAAGATTAAACTAAATTTAATAGTATATAAATACTATTAAATAAATATTATGGGAAGGTTATGGAAATAGTAATTACTAATCCCATAATATTTACTATTTTCATAATAAATATTATGGGACATTCCGCATAATAAATATTATTATATTCATAATAAATATTATCACTCTTTTATTTATTTATTTTTGTTTTTATAATCAACTAATATACTCATAGAATAAAATATAAACCAAAAATGAATATTTTTGGTCCAGTTCCTGGAAAACATTAAAATATATTTTGTTAGGCGAAAACGTAAGAGACATGAAAGAAGATATTGGTTTATTTTGGAGAAGCTTTCCAAGAATTTGCATGAAAATCTACAGAATTCTGCATTTTCTTAGAACTCAGAACCTTATGTGAATTCATAGAATTCAATTGTTGGCTTACTTTTACAATGGGATATTTCTTTGGGAGAAGGTGTGAAAAATGCTGAGTTGGCGAGATGGAAAATTCTTTTTTCTTTCCCTGAAAGATTCTGCGTTCGGAAAATATAGTTTATAAAGGAAATTTTAGAAACTGCTGTTACTTTGATGTTAGGGAATTAACAACGAAGATTAAGCTTATTGCAATGAATCTCTATTCATTTACTAAACAATTTTAAGAAAGCCTCTTCGAGTCATTTATTGTTTACATATTAGAAGTATAACAAAATAGAAACTAATGACACTTGAGAAAAATATGGTTGGAACCTCGTGTGCAAGAATTCAGTGAAGTAAATGCTCAGCTACGTCATGAAATATATTATAGTATATATGCTTTCTGGAATTTGGCTTTGTCATTGAGGTTAGTTATTAAATAAGATACTTACCGCAGCTTCTTTACTTAAAGTTCTTCAAGTTTTAAATCTGCATGACAAGTTTAGATCTCTATTTTTAACTTACGCTTTATATTTAGAACACTTCTAATTAAGAGAAATTTTAATTCTAATTAGTACAAACCACTATACCACTCAGACAGCATAGTGGTTAGGGAAGGCTATTGCGGTAACGATGGGCCCGAGTTCGAATCCAAGCATGGGATTTTGTAAATATGTAGTGTCTTTGAGGCATAGGGCACTCTAAATATGTGGCGAGCCGAAATGTGTCTCGAGAGACTAGTGGTGGGAGACCCTCAGACCCGTCATGCGCAGGTGTTCTCCATGACAATTTTTGGCGGAACTGAGCGAATTCGTATTGTCACCTCTATGGTGATCAAGCTTCTTGCCATTGACAAGCGCAATCTTCTCTTTGACACAATGAATTTCGTGGGCCTTTTTCTGATGTTGTTGTCAGACAATAAGATAAATCATATCACACAGGAAGTTCTTAACATTTGAAAATCTAATAAAAATATCTGCAAAGTGTCACTCTGTTTCCTAAATGTTTCGTATTGCAGATTTCAACATTTGTATTTGTTACCATGCATATAGGTGCATGCATGCTTTTTCGAGATACACTTCTTTTCTTTTGCGTTTTTCTTCGGAAGTTTAATTTAAATGATGTGTAAGTAATCGAAAAATACATATTTCAACATTATAAATCTATGTGAAACTTATGCCCTTATGTCAAATTTTCCTTTATAGGCATAATACAGCTTTAAAATAGCTGACACGTAAATTTAATCTGTACGACTCTTTACAAAATTCTTTCATTTCACTGAGGCTGCTTGGCACCCAATAACAACTCTGAGGTCCCACTCGGAAACTGATCAACATATTGACCTTAGAGCCTGAAAGCGATACATGCAGTTTTGGCTACAATAGGTGCAATATATATCTTTTACATAGGTACAGGCACAGGTAGAAGTAGGTAGGATAACCAGAATTTCCCCATTGGCCATAAAGATATATTTTACCCGCACTAACTTCACCCCAGTTTTCAAGGAGCACTCTCGCAGAACAGATCTCCAACCAGGTTCTTTCCTGGTCAGGTTCTTCCAAC
>KK116261.1:25566-53562 GCA_000611955.2 Stegodyphus mimosarum
ATCCAATTATGGAAAAAAAATTGGCATGTCATTTCAGAAAAAGTTCAATTTCGTGTCAAAATACCTATATTAGAACAATGTTATGTGTAAAACTAATACATATTCTGAGTCGTGCTTTCGAGACATGAAACACGCAAGTTGAATTTTGTCAATCGGCCCAGTAGAACGGGAGATATAGAAACTTCTTTTTTATTTTCCCTCAGTTTACATGCCATTTTGTTTACGTTCCAACACGTCGACAAAGTATGTGTCTTTGAAGATGATACCTATCCCACAATGATGAAAAGACAACGTGCCACGGAAAACGTAATGTACGGCGTTTTGTTCAGAACTTCAGGTCTGGGCAAAGACATCAAGCTGGCAGAGTAAAAGACAGTCACAGCTAACGTGTAGACTCCTAAGTGGTTTCCAGAAATTCTTCCAGAAGTGAATGTTTGAGGACTTAAGCTTTACACTGACAGCGCAGCTTCTCATTCAGTAAAGTTTGACAGTTGAATTTCTTGAAAAACACACATCATGATAAAATGATAGTACGTCCAATCTGTTTTTCAACACTTTTAAAATTTTGTAACTAGAACTTGAAAAACCTATGTCTAGCTTAAAAATTTCAGAGTGAACTTCGTATATACATAAACGTAGGAAATATTATGAACGAAAGTTTTTTCATAATACTGAAGAGACTTGAGCTATAGCACATGCGCGCGTTCTCTTAGAGAGAGTGTAAATTAAAATGCCTGTAGGATCTGATATTTATTACTCTCATTTAATTCTGTTCAACTCGTAGTTTGATTTTTTCTTGATGGAATGAGTAAGGATTCACGATCCTCCTATGCGTGTCGTGAAGAAATTACAAAGCAATTCGACTTCTGCTCCGTTGATTTAAGGTATTACCTTGCGTGTGGAGGAGTCATACTTCACTTCTTTTCTCTTCGGACGTCATCGTATCTAAATCAAGGGTGCAATAAATAAAAGAGTCTCTAATGATTTCAGTCCGGAACATCTGCGACCATTTTTAAGAGAAGAAATTGATTTTTGTGAGCATTTTACTTTTAATTAATATTGCGAATATTACAAAGCTAACATAAATTTCAGCATCTAAATGCTTTTCTATACACACGGCACGTATAAAGGACAATGCGTTTATAATACGTGGTTTTAAAACGTTAAATTTCCGAAAAGAGCCGCTGTACGTCCTAACCCCAAAGGAATTATCTGAGATGCGTTTAATGAACCACAAATTTATGTGACGTATTTTTGCCATTATAAGAATCTGGAAAATGCTCCATAAACCTTGGTTAATAGAATAAAATTAAGTAAAGAGTTGCACAGTTTGAAATATGTTTAAACGTAATCACTTTATGATTTGATCATATGTTGTTATATCCGCGATAATGAAATGTTTTAATGCATTTTAGTCAAGCAATTTTTCGGTTAAACTTCAACTTTTAACACACTATTCTTTATATAAAAATTTATTTGTAATTTAAGAAAATTTATGCAATACATGTAAAATGAATGAGGGAAAGACAAGTTTCTGTTTATAACACTTTTCGTGAGGTTACATTAATGTTTTTCGATATTCTCGCAGTGAGGCTCAAAAGTACCTTCATTGTTTTAAATTAAAAAAAAGTAGATGAAAAGTTCAGTAAATTTATATTTTAAAATTCATAATTCGAGGTCCGAAAATGTGTCTCTTGAAGTTTTTATTTACCAAAAAATGATGCTTAACAAATGATGTCCATTGACCCTTTTTGATTGTCCATTGCTTGATAATGCAAGAAATCTATTGAAATGCGGATTAAAATTAATTGGAATTCATTGGCCACAGAAATGTTATGATTTTGTGTCTTCACTTTCGGCCTACCGAGCTTTTGATGACTTTGTTGACTTTTATTTTAAACAATGCAAATGATTTATTTATATAGTTATATCTTTTATGTTTTGTTTTTGTTTTTTTTTCTCTTTGTGTTTGATTTCGTTGCGTTACTGAAAGTTGATGTTATTCATTACTTAACATTTTGCTTTTTTTTACTTACGATTTGTAAGCCTCGTGTGATACTTTGTGGTGCACGAGGATTTCTCTTTCTTTAAGTAAAAATAAAATTAATAATAATAAAAAAAGAGATGTCCCCTTTCGCTATGACAAATTACGAGCTCGTTTTAGCACATTAAGAGCATATCTGGCATTGAAACATCGTCGAAAGTTTCTCTGAGTAGAAATAATGCTTCCGTTTTCCAAATAAAAATTAATGGTCTTTAACCTTTTCGAAGTCGTGTATCGGACCATATCGAAACTCCTAAGTACCTATTTAACATAAAAAAGAGAAACTCAGTAACTATTAATTAAAGAAAGATTTATTGAAATTAAAAATCGTGAAAGTACTTTCGCGCCACCCTGTATATTATATCATATTTGATATAAATTTTAGGACTATATCATGTAATTTTTCCTCCTTATTAGCGTGGTGTAATGATCAGCATGCTCGGTGCGTATTCGAGAGCTCCGCAGTTCGAGTCCCGGCGAGGGTATTGCTCATTTCTTCAGCTTCCAGCTTTCAAAAAATGCCTAATGTCTCTACAACTTCTATTCGTAAAAATGTTTTCCATAATCGGTAAAGAATTCTGGATTTATACCTTTGTCAAGACATTTTAGGTTTTAGGCACATATATTTACGAAATTATAGCTGGGGTTTCGGGGATTTAAACAAAAGGTTATTCAAATATTAATCATTTAAACTACCCTTTATAAAATAAAGATCATACTAAGCATTTATACCACAAAAGAGAACACAGAAGAATGGGATAATTCATTAAATTCGTCCTCTATAGAAGACCAAAGAGAGGAACAAAACCCAGTTGAACAAAGTTCGGTAATGATAAGTTATGGTTTATCGCATATTTTAGTTTTGCCTCTACTCTTAAGACTATTCGCTTTTTTGAAGCAAGATATATGAGAAATCAACTGAATTGGAAGATGTAAAAAAGAGGCTATGTGATAAAATTCAAATTTTACAGGAGCTATAAAAACTATGCCATTCCTCACTAGAATGTCACAAGTTAATCACAAATCGATGTAACTAAGATCTATGTAAGTCAGGTTTTTCAAACCTTTTCTGACCTTCTTATGAGGAATGGAAGAGGTTTTTCTTTCCTCATGTAAAACTTGACTTCAGTCACTTAGGCTATTTATACATCTTCCGATTTAACTGTGTCCTCAGCAGGATTCTGAACAAGGACCTACCTCTGTTAGCTGATTAACGTAGTCAGTTACAACAGAGTATGAGCTTATTTTAATTTTGTTTATTCAAATTATTTGTCCAAAGGGGCTTTGTCCTTGAAGGACTACAGTTTTCGCTTCGCGATTTTGCATCGAATCACTCTGAATGTCCGTTTCACTTTTCAGATCGTTGCCACCAAATATTATCGCCCTGTATTATATTTGAAAAAATTAAATAATGAAGAATCTGCATAAATGTTTGTATGTTTCTCGCATTGGGGTGAAACAGCGTTATCTAGAACCATGAAACTTTGAATGACGTAATCCTACTGCCAACATGGTCATCTGGAAGCCCAAAATTGAAACTTGGAACTAGTTTTATAATCGATTTCATATTTTGTACAACTTTAACGAACTTTTGATTAGCAAACTCAAGGATTTCAAAGCGAACAATGGCAACGTTGTACAGAAAAACATTTTTATATACAGCGCGTGAGACTGTGTATCGGAAATTCTAAAGATATGCTCAGTTTAAAATTATTTTACGTTATTGGCTCTTGAACTGAATTTTATGGTTTAAGTGCGAAGAACATGCCATTTAATGAATAAAGGTAATACACAAAATGTTAAAAAACGCCCCATTGGACGTAATTTAAAATTTGAAACAATTCAGACTTTTTTTTAATTTTAAAGTTATGAATTTATTTATTCAATACAGGCAGCAAACATTTTCTTCTGGTGATTATTTAAAGACGTACAGCGTTATGAGTTACTTACCTAGCTTTGCTTTATTAATACAAAGAGTTTTGTAAATTTCATAAACTTACGAATTTTATTTATTTATTTTTTTATTATATATTCCTATAAATACATAATTGTATTTTTGGTATAAAATCGTGTCATCATATCCTTACCAAAATTTGATTATAATATTTTATATCGTGTAGTATTGTTTCAGGCGAAATATAAAATAATAAATTTAATATCGTAATATTAAATTTAATATAAGTACTAAATGTAATATCATACTAAATTAGTCTTGAGTTATCCTTGAGACAGTTCATATTGCAAGAGATATTGGTTGGCGCTTACATGATTATTAATATGATGCAATATCAAGCTTATCAATATTTATTAGAAATTCTTTTTACAATTAGTGCAGATAAACATTTCAAAACTCTAGGAATTCTCACTCACACGCACATACCTCTTTCGTAGAGGGTGGAAGTGATTATAAATGCTTGCTTAAATTTGTAATTATATGAAAAATATTTTCTTATTTCTTAGTTTCTATTCGACTAAAATTGTTTTTTGTTCTTAGTTCATAGTGCTCTTCGGTTTTAGACCTTATTTTAACATAAGAAAGTAAATACCAATTCCAGAGACAATTATTGAAATTAAAAACCATGAAAGTACTTTTGCTCCACCCTGTATAAATATGTCATGTTTGATATATTTTTTATGACTTCCTTCTTTGAAAATATTTTTCACAATCCATAAATAATTCTGGATTTATACCTTTGTAAGGACATTTTTAGGTTCTGGGTACAAATATTTAAGGTATTATTTGTAGGACTGCCTGCATTTAAACCACGGATGTTCCAATATTAATCCTTTAGACTTTCATTTATATTAGCATATTGGTTGTGCTAACAGCTTGTAGAGACATTAGGTTATTTCGAAGCAGGAGAGATGAAAAAATGAACATTGCCCTCGCCGGGACTCGAACCACGGATCTCTCGAAAAAGAGCCGACTTTACTGACCAGTACACCACGAAGGACACAAAGAAGACGGGAGAAATACCTTATAATGCTTTTGATTCATTACATTTCTTCACACTAATAGTTATTCATTTATCGCCAGATTATCCTGAGTCCATCAATTGGTAATGAACTATTTCATTTCGGCAGCCAGATGAAGATTAATGAAATTTTAATTAGTAAATGTTCCACGCCCTCACAGAGAGAGAATAGAGCTCTGGACTTTCAAACTGCGGCAAAGTGTGCTGACCATTGCGCAGAAAAAATTCTTGAGAGGATTGTTTTAACTGCTAAAAATCCCAATATAGAATAAAAAGAGGACTGTATAATATTGTTGCATGACTGAGGGTTCGTAACAGATTGAGTGCACACATTTTCGATCGTAGATTAATACGATTTATTTTTATCAAATAAAACACTTCAAAGGTCTGGAATTTTCCACAGAAATACTCATATGGGAGTTCAAGTATCACACAGTACAATCAGTTGTTTCGCTTGTTCAAACTACTAAGAGCGTTAAACACAACTCAATGCAAAGCGCATCTGAAGAGAACGCTAACAGAAATATCACATTTCATACTAAACTAACACTCGCAACAACGATAACTAAACAACTGAGCAGATTCTCTTTCCGGAATTATGTAGTTCTCAACCGGCCGCCAAGCTATTTCTAGTACCTTTTGCTTCTGGAAGCTACTGGAGGAATATGAGGGTTCGAATTACGGTTAAAGCTAATATAGTGATCAATTGCATTTATTCAATTATAATGCCTATTGTGATCGTAAAGAACACCAGAGACGAACCCCTGACCTGGATCTGTTAATCCTGCCTTACAGGGAGTTGCGTCCGTACATCGGAGACTATCCAAGGCAGCACAGCCCCCGCGGTCCCCCTAAAGCATAGACCAAAGAACGCTGTGACGAGTATTAAATGAAAACACCTGTACCCCCGAGCACCATACCGGGAGCAAAAAATAATTTCAAGAGTGTGGCCCATATTATGCTAGTCCCTCGTCAGGGGACCGAATGAGACCAAACCTTAAAAGACAGCCATAATATTATGCGATGCAACGACCCCACAGCCAAGGGGCAGACAGTACGTTCCCTGCCAACACTGAACCATCCCTCGAATGAACGGAAGTTCTAGATCTATGAAGACTGATTATATACTCCCGTGGTTGAGAATGTCTAAGTACAGATCCTAGCCAGTACTTCTCAGGAATTCTCCTGAGTCAACCCCCGGGATGGAATTATGGCCATACAGGAAACGGACCAAACTGCCGCCAAATGGTCGCCAAGTTTGGCTACTTTTCTCAGTTTCTCGACAAATTTGGTGACAAAAGAAGTCGCCAATCCCGTTGTCGGCATGACAATATCTTAGCAAATTACCGAGATCAGATTTACTCAATGTTAAATGGACTTGCCCCTGTATTCTTACTTTTCCGACTTAACTTCTCACTTAAGATTTTTCGCGTTACATTACGGAGCCAGGTACAACAATTTCCCATATAATTTCAAAAAAAAATCATCTATCTGTGTGCAAATTTCGTAACAATTTTGTATCTTATGGAGGCTCATTTAGCGTACTGTAGTTTTCTAAAACTCAAGAAATGTATCTTAATTTGGTATATAGCAATATCTATTTTATGCGTTCCATGAAAATTACAGTACAGCAGATATATTACAAACAGAATATACAGATTGACACAATATAATGTAACTAAAAATACAGCCGACCAACCGGTATAGTGGTTAGCGTCGCTGACTGTCATTCCGAAGGACCCAGGTTCGAATCCCAGAGCAAGTATGGATGTTTGTAAATGTATAGTGTCCGCGCGGATAGTCGAAAGTCCTACCTCGAAGTTGTGGTAAGGGAAGAGGTGTGGGAGACACTCTAACCCGCCCTTCCGGTGTACACTTCATCAAAATTTGGGGCGGTTCTGAGCTAAATCGCACTGGTACCTGTAAGGTGTTCAAGAGTATTGCCAACGACAGGCGTAAACTTTCGCTCATTGCCACGTGGAATTTCATGGGCTTGGGCTGACTATAGGTCAGGCAAGTGAGCATTAGCAGCAGCACCATCTAAGAATATTCCCAGAATTTGACATAATGCAGCGTGTTTTCCAGTGAAGACTCTAATATTAGTATCAGTTTAAGCTGAAACATGTTATCCGCATGCTAATAAAAGTAAATCCGTGTCACATGATCAAAGCAATCTCAGATATAATCTGACCTAAGAAGAACTAATCTAAGTAATCTCAGAAGCTACTATTAGTAATACCACTTTTCCATTTAAGTACATTTATTGAAATATTCTATTTGAAAACAATTATAAAGTTGGAAATATACAAGGTCGAGTAAAAAAAATCATTGAAAATCATTTTCCAGCACAGTGGAACAAAACAGAAAAAATCCGACCAAGAGAGTACCAGTCCCGAACAAAACTTGCTTCTTCCCTGAGAACCTCTTTCTCTCCGTTGCCACTCCATAGCAACCAAACTTTCTTTTTTTTTTTTTAAACTGGCTGTACAAGTCCCCCCATGGGAAGCGCATTCGTCACCATGGAGACAATGCTGCTCAAAGTTCAGAGAAGGAGATCCTGAAAATACAGTAAAAAAACAATCAACACAGCTTCTATTCAACCAATGAATTATTGGTGAGAGCTCCAAAATATGCAGCTCCCCCAAAATGACTTAATGAACACCTAATTAACATAAAATGAAAAGGCATGAATATACACACACTGTCAAAAAAAATATACTACAATATTAATTTATCACTGTTGGAAGTGTTTTTAATTTACGTTGTGAAATAGGCTTTCTTTAAAATTTGATTTTGCTTATGAGTTGACTGTTAATCTTGATAAGGCATCAGCATTCCCATGTGAACTGCCTTTGCGGTATGTGACAGTCATTTTGTAACGTTGTAATGCTAAGGCCCAACGAGACAGTTTAGCACCATGAGGCGCACTTTGAGTCAAATAGGTGAGGGGATTGTGGTCGGACACGATCTGTACTTTGGCACCGAAAATCCAAGTGTCAAATTTTTTCAAAGCTTCGATGACGCAAAACGCTTCTCTTTCGATGGTGGACCATCGTTGTTGACAAGGAGTTAGCTTTTTGCTAAAAAATGCTATGGGATTTCTTTGCCATGTTCATCATTTTGAGCTAAACACGCTCCAATTGCAAATGCAGATGCATCTGTATAGAGTTGAAAGGGCTTGTCTATGTCCGGAGTATGTAGGGACGGCATTTTAATCAGCTCTTCCTTAAGTTTGTTGAAGGATGCCTCTGTATTAAAGTCCCACGGAATATTATTTGGAACGCTCTTTTTCGTAAGGTTTGTCAAAGGCAAAACTATTTCAGAAAAATTTGGGATATAATCCCTATAGTAACTTGCTAACCCTAAAAGACTTCTAACTTCTTTTTTAGTGGCCGGCTTAGACAGATTCCGGATAACTTCTACTTTCTCAGGATCTGGAGAGTGAGTGCCAGAACCGATTACGTGACCCAAAAACTTTACGTGACTCTTTCCGAAACCACACTTTTCTAGATTCGCGGTTAGACCTACGTTTCTCAGGGTCTGGAACACTTGGTCAATGTGATGGAGGTGATCATCCCATGTCTCAGAAAATATTGCCACATCATCGATGTATGAACGGCAGTATTTTTTATGGTGTGCAAGTACCTTATCTATGGATTTTTGGAAGGTACTTCCGGCATTTTTCAAACCGAAGGGAAGGACTTTCCATTGGTAATGTCCAGAATGAGTGACAAATGCTGTGTACGGTTTGGCTCGTTCTTTCATCGGGATTTGCCAATACCCCTTGGTTAAATCGAGAACGGTTATGAATTTGGCTTTTCCTATCTCAAAGAGTAAATCTTTAGCAATCTTCATCGGATAAGCGTCCGGAACTGTGAAGCTATTTAAAAGCCTAAAGTCTATGCACAGTCTAACACTGCCATTCCTTTTTGCAACACATACTACGGGATGTGCCCATTCACTGTCACTGGGTTCTATAAGATCCCATTCTAGCAGTTCTTTAATTTGGCGATCAACTTCATCTTGAAGCGAAACAGGCACACGATAAGGTCTTAATCTTTTTGGACTACAGTCTGCTGTAACCTTTATGTCGTGGCCATCGGCATTGGCTTGGCCCGGCTTGTCACTAAAAACATCAGCGTAATATTTTAATATATCTAATAGTTCCTTGCGTTGGTAATGTTTTAAATTACCATTCAAGTTCTGTAGTTGAGTCCAGATATCTTCGGTAGATTTATTCATAGGATCCGCTGGTGCATAATGAATATCCCCAAAGTCTTGATCTTGGTCAAAAATTACTCCAACGTGATCTACACGAGCAATATAAGGTCTTAACTTATTTATGTGGAGTTCTCTTATACTTCCAGTTTCCATTTCGACTTTGGCAGAGTGTGGCCTTGTAAGTTCGATTACAGTGGCTGGTCCTTGCCAAGTATTGAGCAATTTATGCGGCGAGGATGGCATTAGCACGAGAACCTTATCCCCCACATTGAAAGTCTTTTCTTTAGAACGTAAGTTATATCTTGAAGCATATTCTTCTTGAGCTATTTTGGAGTTTGCTGACGCAATGTCATGAGCTTTTCTTAATTTTTCTAGAAGATCTTGTAGATAATTTTCAATTGAACGGGAAGCTGTAACTGGAATGCTACGTTCACCTGTCCAGATCTCTTTCAGCAAGGATAGAGGTCCTGGTGGCACTCTTCCATACACCATCTGGAAGGGAGACAGACCAGTGGTGCTATGTGGTACTTCTCTGTAGGCAAACAGGAGGTAGGGAAGATGCAAATCCCAATTTCTCCCATGTTCTTGGATGTTTTTGTTCATCATTTCTTTTAAGGTTCTATTCCAACGTTCGACAGCACCCATACTCTCTGGATGTCCTGGCGTGGAGAATCGTGGAGATACACCAAGAAGATCTTCAAAAGCTCGGGTGAGTTTGGCTGTGAAATTAGTTCCCTGGTCGGAACAAATCATTTTGGGAAACCCAGTTTGAGCAAAAATCCTCATCAAAACGTTGCAGGTTGTTTTCGCACTTATCTCTTTAACGGGAGTGGCTTCCGCCCATCTGGTGCATAGGTCGACCGCACATATTACAAACCGATGGCCTCTTCCGGATGGAGGTTCTAATGGTCCGATACAATCCACGCTCCATACTTCGAAGGGTGTTTCTGGTCTAACGATAGGTTGAATTGGAATTCTATCTTTATATGTAATTTTCCTTCTCAACTGGCATTCTTTACAACTTTCACAGAATTTTTTAACATCTTGCTTAATAGTAGGCCAAAAGAATGAGTACTTGATTCGTTGAATTGTCTTTTTCTCACCGAGGTGTGAAAACTCTCATGTGCGATTCTCATGTGCGACTCTCATGTGCAAGAGGGATCTCATGTGCGATTCTCAGAACTTCTTTTCTTTTTTCTAAAGGCAACACAACTTGCTTTATGTTTTCACCACAGATATATTCAGAGTGAAATAATACGCCATTGTCAAAAGCATATGAATTCTCATTCTTATTTGCCCATTCAAAACACTTTTTCAAAGTCTCGTCTTGTTCTTGAAGTGTTCTAAATTCTAGTCTTGTTTTGCTTTCTGTTTCCACAGTTTCTATGTCTCCTTTGGAAATCTGATTGACAACAGCTAAATTTGAAATAATGTCTTCAGTTGGTGAGGGTCCGTCATCTGATTCTTCACATTCCGAGGAAGATGTAACCCACTGACGGTTGCTGTGACACAGTTCAATATTTTCGCAGAGCGTTTCATAAGCTGAAGAACTCAGTAACAAGTCGGTAACTAGCTTTCTCGAAACAGCACAGGTAACGGACACTCTACCATGAAGATCATCGTCAATTTTCATCTGGAAAATTTTCAAAGGAGTAATTTCATTCTCACCAAAAGCAGAAGATATCTCTATTTTACTTTCGCCTTCGCAAGGTATGCCATCGACCAGGTTCTCACGGACTACTGAAATTTGTTCTGCCGTGTCTACGATTCCATTTAGAATAACATCGCATTTAACCTTGACAAGTTTCAAATCATCTATGTTGCTAGATACGTCCACGGATTTTGAGACGGGGATAGATATCTTGGCAGTTAGTACTTCCAGTTTTTCCTTTTCTGCGAGAGCTGTCTGTGTTTGGATTAAATTGCCTTGCGCTGTTTCAGGAGTATTTTTTGGTAGCCGATTTTTGGTGCAGAATTTAGACGTATGACCCTCTTTCCCACAATTATAGCAAGTCAATTTGGAAATTTGTTTTTGTGGCTCCTCATTCTTACGGGAAGGGTTTACTCTTGGCGTGTTCTGAACGGAGAACGATTTGTTTTTGGAAGTCCTTTCTGGAAGTGGTGAATGAGGTCGCCACTTTTCATGAGTTTTGTCTTTCGATGGGCTGCCCCCAGTCTTTTTTGAAGTATTACGAACACTGTCGTATTCGTCAAGTTTATCTGCTAATTTGGTCGGGGAAACGAACTTCAACCAATCGTCAAGAAAATGGTCCCTTACTTCATGAGGCACTCTTTTCTTAATTTGGTCTGTGATAATGAGGTCTTTCAAACCGGCAAAGTCTGTGATTTCAAGCCCACTGATCCATTCTTCAAAATAACTTGTAATGTCGTAGCAAAAATCTTTCCAGGATTTTTCAGTGTTCTTTTGGTGCATCACAAACTTTTTCCTAAAGCTCTCAGGATTTAATTTAAACCTCTTCAATAAAATGGCCCTAATGTACTCATAATCCTCAAATTTTTCTTCAGATTCTTTACCAATTAGTTGAATAATTTCAAATGGCATTAAAGTCAATAAACATGATACCCAGTCTTTAGGATCAATCTTTGCTCTTTTAGCTTGTCTTTCAAATAAGGATAAATAAATCATGATATCGTCGTCTTTTAACTTGAATTTAGGAATAAGCTTAATTAAATCGAAATTGCGTTGTCCAATCTCATTTGTCGGTGTAGTTTGTGTTAGACGAGTACGAGATTCAATTTCGAGTTTTCTCAATTCAAATTCCATTTGCTCTCTTTTCTGCTGTGCTTCTAATTCTTCCTTTCTCCGCTTTTCTTCTATTTCTTCTTTCCTTCTCTGTTCCTCAACCTGTTCTTTCCTGCGCAATTCTTCTATTTCTTCTTTTCTTTTCCTCTCTTCAACAATCGTGAAAAATATTTCTTTAGTAAATTCTTCATCGTATGTCTCACTTTGAACTATTTTATTTCTTATTGCTAAAATTTTCATACTTGGATCCACTTGAATCTCTAATTCAGAAGCTAACACTAACAAATCCTCCTTTTTTCCACGTCCCATAAAAGCCATGGTTTGATTTTGAATAAACCTCACTCTTTAACAGAAATTTAATAAAGAAAACCTAATTTCTTATTAATACTTCCTTAAATTTACCCCTAACTTTAGTTAAAGTAACTTAGTAAACTTTCTAATTGAGGTTTCTTATAACTAAATTATTTAATTTCACTAAATTTTTAAATTGATAATATCTTCCTTTAAATACACTTTAAATAGTGAATCGTTTATGCGAAAAACCAATTCAGCAATACAAAATAAGATATCACAAATAATCAAAATAAAATAAGCAACCACAGTTTCATAACACATAGATATTTTTTTTTCCCCACGAGTATTTATATCTCGTAACTTTCGTTTACAATAAAAAGCATTTTCTTCAAAAAGAACAATCAATAAATTATTGCAGCTGTCTCTTTCATTGGAGAGCAAACAACAACAAAAAAAAAAAATCGTTATGTGCGACTTTAAAACAGCTGGCTTGATGCCAAATACCGTTAACTGACGTTATTCAATCAGTTGACTCTTACTTTTAGATAAAGCAACCCCTTTTTTGTGAATGTTATTATTTTTATTTTGTTTGATTCAAATAGTAATTTAGCTCATATAAATATATATTCTACACAGTATTTTACCATTCGTAAACAGAATATACAATTATGCACTGGCGTACGTTAGAATATCGAAATCAGAAGTTTAATACGGTACTTTTATTTTCACATATAATGCACAATAAATTCAATTATACCAGAATAATTTTCAATTATTTAGCTCATATAAATATATATTCTACACAGTATTTTACCATTCGTAAACAGAATATACAATTATGCACTGGCGTACGTTAGAATATCGAAATCAAAAGTTTAATACGGTACTTTTATTTTCACATATAATGCACAATAAATTCAATTATACAAGAATAATTTTCAATTATTTAGCTCATATAAATATATGTTCAACACAATATTTACCATTCGTAAACAGAATATAAAATTATGCACTGGCGTGCGTTAGAATATCGAAATCAAAGTTTATTAAGGTACTTTTATTTTCACATATAATGCGTAATAAATTCAATTATATTAGAATAATTTTCCAATTATCTGGGACGAAAATCGAAACAGAATCAACTTCATAATAACTTTATTTAGAATATGTTATTCACTTACTCTGACGAGTAAAACGAAAGTACTTAGAACACTGGCGTATTCCTTACTTTGACAAGTAAAACGAAATTACTTTCAAATACTGACGTATTTATTACTTTGGCAAGTAACCAAAACTAATATTCCATGACGGAAAGCAATAATTCCATTCTAGTAATTCTGAACTAATTTTCGCCCAAATAATTATTATCGCTTAAATACGTGGGAGCATGCATTTACAAAATAAATAGAGCTCTCACCTGCTTTATGATGGTTCGATGCTTTTCGGCTGCGCCAGTAATACCACTTTTCCATTTAAGTACATTTATTGAAATATTCCATTTGAAAACAATTATAAAGTTGGAAATATACAAGGTCGAGTAAAAAAAATCATTGAAAATCATTTTCCAGCACAGTGGAACAAAACAGAAAAAATCCGATCAAGAGAGTACCAGTCCCGAACAAAACTTGCTTCTTCGCTGAGAACTTCTTTCTCTCCGTTGCCACTCCATAGCAACCAAACTTTCTTTTTTTTTTTTTTAAACTGGCTGTACACTATTAAACTGAGCTTTGATGCGATGGTTATGCATAAACGAACCTCCTACTAAAATTAGGGCATTTGCAGTGCAATGTTTGTTTTTCAGCTAAGTCCAGATTACGTTGAATATTTTCCTTCCCTTCCATTTTCATTTCAATTAAGCTTCTATTTAATGAATTATTTAACACAGCAATATTTGACATGAAGAATCAAAAGAATATGCTAAAGTTAAACCATTATGTTCTGAAAGACCAAAATATGTTATTTCATTTTACATTTTCCCCTTTCTGTCAATTATTATAGACATTATTATATTATTAAATTTTAATCTGTAAATCTGTTTAATTTCTGTCAATTATTATATTATTCTGTCAATATTATATTATTATATTTTGCAGTCCTATTTTAAAACGCCTGAATATTTATTCCTTAGAGAAAATATTTGCGCGTAAATGCAGCGTAACTCAACATTAATTGATGTATTGTGTATCATTTCTATCGTCGAACGGAACAAGTTGCTATGTTTTGGCACAGGAGGATTATTGTATGATAGAAAGTATCTATCATAATGACTTCTACAACTTTAGCATATATAAAAAAAGTTGAAATCTCCAAAATGTTTACCTTTTTATATATTAAAATGCTGATCATCACAGTTTCCATTAACTCTCATTTTACTTCGATTGTAAAAACACATATATTGCCCTATGCCAAAATTTAAGGAGAAAACGCTTAGAATATTGCAACAACATTTAACTAAAACCAACAAATCTTCTTTGAAATGGAATAAAATCATCAAATCTTATTTAAAAACGGAAATTACTTCTCAAGTAATTAATATTTTAAATTCTAGTAGGTAACTAATAACAAAGAGAAAGTAAAATTTATTTGTATAAAGTTGTTCTGCGATTGACTTCTGGGAAATTATAAAATACTAAAAAGTACAGATGCTTTGATACAACATATTTCCAGGTTTAGGTTCTCGAAGTCAAAAATTTAATGAAAATCATTTTTGTAATAATTTTTCCTTATATCCATTTAAAAATGCTGAGTGGATAAAGAAATTGAAAAAAAAAATGGATTGCTTAAAATAAAAAACGCATTTATTATTATCTATGTTGTGATTTATCTCACTTGTATGACAGAAACATCAGAATGATGCCACGAAAATCATCGTGGCAGGGAGTGCTAGACTGCGCCTGTCATTGGCAAGAGCTTTGAGACCAAACTTTGCTCAGTTCCGCATTGAATTTTGATGGAGAACACCCCAGGTAGCGACGGCTCCGAGGGTCTCCCAGCCCCTCTTCGCCTACCATCAGCCTCATGATATCCTTTGGGCTCGACGCATATCTAGAGTGCCTCCGTGCTGCGCAGATACTATGCATTTACAAACATCTATGCCTTATCGGGCATTCGAACCTGGACCCTTCGATGCGGCAATTAGTGTCAGTGATCATTATCCGGGTTGGGAGGCTTGATTATTATCCTGAAATAAAAAAAAAACTGTAATCATAATTTTGATATCTTTATTATGATATTTGTAAGAGTTGAAATGTGTAACTGCTTGAAATTTAGATATTTGATTTTGTAATGTTTATTTAGACTTTTAAATTTATTTCAAGTTGTTAAGCTACTGAATAATCATCTAATGCAGAGGTTCTCAAACTTTTGATTGACGCGAACTATCTAAACACACATTGAAAAACTTTAGTACTACCACTACATTTTGCAATGATTATTTTTTAATTTCACAATAAAAATATTAAAAAAAATATTTTTTGCCATTTGCGCAACCCGTTGGCTATTTGTAATTATCAAAATTTAGGTTGTAATACTTTAATTCTAAAGAAAATTATTGTGAAATTTGGACCTGTTTAACAAAGACCAATTCTTTATGTCTGGTCATATTTCAATAGTTTAACCGTAAATTACGATCCACTTTAATTTTTTTTAATATTTTTTTTCAGATGTAACATGGAAGAAAATTCTTGTTCACACAAACAGATTGTGCAAAAAGGGAATAAAAATTCAATAGTTTTTTTTTTTTAAATGCCTTTAAATTATTTTTTTTCGTTTCAGCCTAAAGTTAACAAGTGTGTTATTTTTTAAATCTTTCGTTAGAGTTCAATCACAGATAACTTCTACTAATTCTAATTCTTCTACTTCGTCTTATAATTGCTATTTTCCATCAAGTGGTTTTTGAATTAAATAGTTAAAAATACTTTGTTTCTTTGCTTACCACCTATTTTTCTCTTGCGTACCACCAGTTGTGAATCGCCGTTCTAATGTATTGCCGTTCGTATAGTGTGTTATTACGCTTATAGTTACGATATAATACATATGCACATTTTAATAATCTGAATGTCAATTTTATAATACATTACTCAATAGTTTATCAATTCATACACCGGGGCGTAAGAGAGGGTATCAGTACGGCGGTGACAAACTTTCGGAAGAGATAAGTAAACCTAAGCGATGGGAAATCCTATAGCAATGCATGGTCGGAAACTTTTTCCTGGCGCGGTAGTAACGGAACAAAACATAAAAAATGAAGGACAAAAACCGTGAGACAAAACGTGTTTTATTACATTTAGTGCAGCAGAAACCAGCAAATAAGAACAAAAACAAGCACTGACCATCATTAAAAAAGGTGCCCGAAATTACGACTCCGGACCTCACTTCTCTGGCGCATGGAAGATCAGTATCACGAATGTAAGGTCGCATGGGACATGCATAACGTACGTTTCCTGCATCACGGTTCGGGCAGTAATTTCGAACACTTGATGGCGATCGTTTTCTTTTTATGCTGCATTTTCTTTGTTTTTGCTGTACTCTTAATAATAAACATGTTTTCTCACCCCGTTCGTGTCCTTTTTTTCTTCATTTTTGTGTCGTCACTACCGCGCCAGGAAAGTGTTTTCTAGCATGCATTGCTATATGATTTCCCATCGCCTAGATGTGCCCTCTCTCCTGAAAGTTTGTCACCGCTGTACTGATATACCTTGCATATAAAACTATTAGCATCTGTAGTAAGATAGAAGTGTGTCTATCTTAGAAAGAAGATATTTTAAACGTGATTTTCAGTGGAAGTTGAGTTCTGTACATTTAAAAATGAATAAAGCAAATTATTACTGCTTATTACTTTTTTCTCGTGATTGCAATTAAATTTCTTAAATAAACTGTTGTGTATTTGCGGAAAACATATTACAGATGCAGAGCTAAGACTATAACCCCTAATCAATCTAATTACCTAAGAGGTTTCGTAAGAAATCTCCTCCAAAGACACATGTTTTTATCCAAATATAATTGGCAGATTAATGAGGCATCCCATCAGGTCACATTGCAAATACTCTGTAGCAGCTGTTATTTGCTAACTCGAAAGAAGTTTCTCAATTAAGTCGATCTTGAAGCATATTGATGGTGTCGTGTCTACAGAAGAAAATATCCTGGATTTGAATGTCGTTTGAAAATCCTAAATTCTGAAATAATTGTATATAGCAGCTGCAAATTAAAGATATCCTATGAAACATCTTGTAAGGAATTTTCTCCTTCCACCTGTGTGTCATAGTGGTGTAACTGGAAGCTCTTTCGGCTGGCAGTGAGGCGGTCTGGATTTCGTGTACCGGCAAGAGTACTGTTAATTTTCATGCTTACTGCCACGAAGTAAACCTCATTACTATACACTAAATCGGATATAGTAACGTCAGTGAAAGATGAGGATTAAATACAGTTATTAGCAGCAAATCGCAAATTTATTGTGTGAAAAAGAAAACCTTTTAGGTTAAGATGGGTTAAGATGCGTTACGTTAAGATGAGTTCCAGGAATTAAATTTTGATTACAAAGGATTTTGTGGTTTATATGTTTCGCGCAAGAAATAGATTATTTGTTTCTTTCTTTAAATTTTCTATACTCAGTGATATATATTCTCTGTTCAATCTAAAAACGCTCAACAACAAGGTGATTCGTTTTGAAGGTAGGCCTCTCAATAAATCAGAAAGGATACTTCGAAGCTAAATCTCATTTCAGAGAGAATATCGGTTCATTGATTAATGTCCAATGTATAGTCAAATAAATATAAGCTTCGAAATACTCCAGATGTTCTGCTATAACTAGCATTCTTTTTTTTCCTTTTTTTACTTCCTTGTACGAAGTAAAGGAAGTATTGTAATCAGGAAAAATTCCGGGTATCATACTTCAACGAAAATATACATTTTGACCGATATCGAATGCAATTTAACGATGCTTTTGATCGCTCAGTACGTAAAGACCGAATAAAGGATTCTTTTCCCCCAAACGATGTATAAAACGGATTTAAAATGGATTCAGAAGAAATTTTTTCGTGGCGTCTGTACTTACGTTAATACCTCCATATGTAAATATCTCGCATAACTCAAAAACCAGTAGCCTTAGAGCGTTGAAATTGTGTATATTGGACTGTTATAACATGTAGCTATGCTCCTCTCTTTTTGGTTGCAATCGGCAGCATAATACATATATATATATATATATATATATATATATATATATATATACCCACTCTGTTGCTCCTTTTAGTGAGCTCAATTTTTTATTCTTATATATTGGTAAGTTGGGCGTTTTTTGCATTAAAAATGATTGAACTATATTGTTCTTATCTTCCGGTTAAGGTTTTTATGCCTCTAGTTAATCTGCATGCGATAGTTGTAGAATAATCAACAATTCAATAGTTGTTAAAGTACGGCTAAGCGTAATTTTTATTACCATAGCAGCTATATTTTTTTGTATTTGAAACTTAGCAGAATAGTGAACTACGTCTTTCTGCACCTTTAGTGTCCTTTTGCCCAGTGGGATCAATAGGGAACTTTTAGTTTTGTACACAGAAAAATCTGCCTTCTTGCACGCTGGCTGAATGAATTGCTTGTTTTTGTGTAGAAACTAATTTTAATTGAAAAAAAAATTGTTTTAACTACATTTGGTGTTTTAAGGTGTTCTATATTTTTCAATTTTTAATATAGATATTTTGAGTTTTTATGTATTTCTGTCTTGTCACGAAGTGAGAACTGAATAATTTGAATGAGTAATATATATCCAATGAAATTTGAAGAAATAAATTAGTATAATTTAATATTTTGTACAACAAAGTCATATGGTGTACACATCAGATTTTTTCAAATTAAAATACAATCATTTTTTTTATCAATTATGTATTTATTTGAAACTTATTAATCGATATTTAACTTGTAAATCTAGAAAAACCACTGTTGGCTACTAAACACATTACATAAAGACCGATTATTTCTTTACTATAAAAAAACATGTACTCTACTCGAGCAGCTTTTTAAGAGGTGAGATTTATGACGTACGTGCAGCAATGTGTGTTTTGTTTAAAAACATAATCACAAGAAAATCACAAGAAAAGTAGCAACGATGTAATATTTTTATGTTCTAAAATGTTCAAGAAAGTAAAATGCTCTCTGTAAAAGAGATTTCTAAAGAGGATATGAGAAAAAAGCATTACAAAAGTAAAAAAAAAATCAACTGCACTTCCGAGAAATTCAGTTCTCCCTCAAGGACTTTTCAGCGCCATTATATGTCTCAGCAATCTCACACTCTACGACCTTTTAGACAATTCAGGTTTTGTTCCTTAAAAAAGCCTAGGATTTCTTAAGACTAAAAAAGAAAAGAAAAGCACTTGTTCTCAAAAACACACAAGATTGACAGATTCTACGTTTCTGGATACAATCGGCAGGGATTTTTAGGTTAGATAAGTAAAGAAAAGCAAAATGTATAATGCCAATACTTGTTAAGTAATTCTTTGGCTTTGATGGCAGACTTTCTAGAAATTGAATTTTAGCAGTTGTGTGATGATTAGTGTTAAACAAATAGTTTCAATCTAATGATTTCAACTTAAATAAATTGATTTGCATACCATTCCGTATGTGTGAGCTCGAGTAGTGTGTTGAAATTGAGTGTTTACGGTTCGACTTCTTTCTGAAGCTGAATCGGGATTATCCGTCTATTTGTTAACCATTAGGTTATGTTATTCGACAAGTATTCACTTAACTCAAGTTACAGAACACAACCATTAAACACAGACTCACACACGCGCGCTAAAAAACGAAAAATTTAACCGAGATCAGATTTTAATGATCGCCGAAAAGTATTTCTTAAGCGTTTTACGCTCTCTCTGAGCTAGCAATATTCCGATCTGCTGTTGTACTGCTGTACTGCTGTACTACTTACTCACACTAACATCTTTTTGGTCTTCTTAGCTTTATTATTAAGCTCCATATTCTTACCACTTACGTCATATAGAATTCAGCAGCAAAGTACAAAAAAAATTAAAAGCAGCATATGTTTAGAATTCTCGATGCAGTGTTAAGTGTTGGTGTGCATTTTTTCGTTTTTTCTTAGTTCATTATATCAATGTTCAGTTTTCTTAGTAAGACTGCTTGCAAAACGTCTCTTTGTCTTTTTATTATTAATGTTTTTTTGTGTTAACTTTATTTATTAAATATCAAGTTCTTGTTGTTTAAGCCACATAAAATTAACTTCAACAGCAACATATTTAAAAACAATGTATATTTAGAATTTCCAAAAGACAGTCTTGCGTTAAAAATGTTTCATTCCATACAGTGTTGCCATTGCTCGCTTTCAAATCGTTAAGTTTGTTAATAAAAAATCATTAAGGGTTTACAAAATATAAACTATAAAGTTCGAAATTCAAAATTCGGCCTTCGAGGTGCACATGTTCAGGTGGAGGACAACGTGGTTCGAAATGTAATTGCTCTAGGTACCATCGTTAATTTTTTTTTACCATTCTGCCTGTAAAATTTACGAAGTTCAGTTAACGATGATGGCGGAAGATAGAGCTCAAGCAGATTTTTATCGAAAATAGTCCATAAAGGCTCTACAATATTGATATCTGATGACTGTGGTGACCATGGAATATGTGAAAGTGCACCCTCGTAGTCAGCGCATGTGATGTGAGCTGAGTGAGAAGGTGCTCTGTCGTCTTGAAATACAGCATCACCACCATAGAAAGAACGTGATCGACCAAACTGGTCACATAATCCTTGGCAGTAATGTAATCTTTCACAGTAATGATGGGTCCCATGGAATTCCACGATATGGCTACTTAAACCATTACCGAATCTCCACCTTGTTTCGCTCTCGGCAGCAAACAGTCTCCATCATACGCTCAGAAGGGCGTTCGCCAGACATAAATTTGCGCAGAAGTAGGAAACAGTTTGAAGTAAGACTCATAGATTCAAATAATAATTTTCCATTGCTCAGCCCAGATTTATGACTTTTGCCCCACTTTTCCTCTTACAGACATTTTGATCACTGATGAGTGATTTTTTAATTGCAACTCACCCAAAAATATCCTGCTTATGGAGTTCCCTTCGTATTGTTAGGGTGTTGACAGGGTTTGTGAGTGCAACATTTAGTTTAGCAGTAACTTTTGTGGCTGCAATCCTCTTATTTTCCATTACAATGCTCTTCAAAGATCGTCTGTTATGATAATCCAATGCTCATTTTAGTCCGCGTTGTGACATAGCTTATGCAGTTTTTCCTCAGATACTGTACCTCTTCAAACACCAAACACTTCAGCTACATTGGCTTCTCAAGCACCTACCATACAGGCCACAACAATTTGCCCGTATTTGAATTCACTTAGCTCCTGCATGACGCACTCACAACTGCACAGAAAACTCTTTCGTTAACGAATGACACTTGCAACGTATTGAAGATGTTGTACAGTGTCGTTAATGAGCAAATACATCAATGCTACCAAAAGCTTTTGCAAGAATAAATATTTCAGTTCAAACCATGCATTTTACGAGTGGTTTCCATCGTTACGTCCAACCCCTGTAGCTTCAACAGCTTAATGACTATAATCATATTCTTCTCGAGCCATATACAAATTGTAACCAACCATACGCTTGTTTCTTTTTAGTCCAAAGGGGCTTTGTCCCTGAAGGGCTATTGTTTTGCGATTTTGCGTTGGAAACATTAACAGTCTGAATTACTTTTCAAACTTTTGCCACAAAATATTGCAGACCTGAATTATATTTAAAGAAATTAAATAATGAAGAATCTGCATAAATGTGTGTATATTTCTCCAAATGTGATAAAGCAACGGCACCTAGCCATTGCTCCAATTTTGAATAACGTACCTTTCCATCCGAATATGTGCATCTGGAAGCCCGAATTTGGAATTTGTTTTATCATCTATTTCATATTTTGTAGAACTCTAACGAATTTTTGATGAACAAACTCAAACGATTTAAAAGAGAGCAATGGCAACACTCTACGGGGAAAAACCTTTTATCTCAAGCGCGCGGAACTGTGTATCGGAAATTCTAAAGATAGACACATTTTAAAATTATTTTGCGATATTGCTGGTGAACTAAATTTTATGGTTTAAGTGCGAAGAACATGATATTTAAAAAGTAAAGATAACACACAAAGCGTTAAAAAACGCCCCTTTAGACGTAATTTAAAATCTGAAACCTTCCAGATTTTTAATTTTTTGTCCCCTTTTTACTTCTTTTGTCAGTAAAGATTTGGATTTATTAAATAACAAAAAGCATTAATTTGAAAATCGAATATTGTCACTTTCTCTGCTGGTTTATGATTCAGGAACTTCTGCCATAAAGTTCGAAACATTTACGTGAGTTTTAGTTGGGCGGTATTTCACAGAAATTAGACTGGTGAAAATTCAGACTATTTAATAAGCTTGCCAGATGAATATGTTTGTTTACAAAGGTATTTTTTTATTTTTCAAATCGTATTCATACTTAAATAAATTATTCTTTTCTTATTTTATGTGATTATTAGATAGATTATCATGCTTCAAACTGCAAGATTATCCTCTTACGACAATTTTCAGCTATTAGGCTGGAACCTGAGTTAAATCAGATTGGAAATATATTTTTATTTCCGTATTAAAAACACGTGGTATTTTCATTATTCCTATTTTACAATGAAAAAAAAAACTTATCAAAAATAAAGCATTAAATTCACACTAAATCCTTCAAGCGAGTTATACTTCATTCAATTATACTTTGAACTAAACACAAATCAGCTGTAAAGGACATTTCGAAATGACTCAGTAGAAATAAAATTTTACGTTTTGCTGCAAGAATTGAAAATCAGGTTAAAAGAAAAACTGGTTCGAAGATATTACTCCAAACATTTAAAGACTGACCTTAGTACTCGTAACGACCTTATCCAGGCTATAAACATTCAAAAAGCTTTTTCGGAGTTTTCTTAATGTGTTTTATTCTTTCTTCAAAGTAACAAAACAAATAATACGCTGTTCTTGCAGCAGCTTCAAAAGAATGGGAAAAAGCTGAAGTTCTTGTTTTTTTAAAAGAAAAAAGATGTTTTACCTTCTGCAATTTTTACGACTAAACATCTAGGGTTAGTTTCATACGTGGTTTCCATTTTAAATATGATTTCAAAAGTATTAAGCCTAACGTTTTGGTATCGCACTATAAAAAACAACTTAAAATAAATTGCAGTTGTAAATTGTATAGTCTAAAAAATTTTGTACCTTCTTTAGCCTCGCAAAGCAAGTAATATCTAAAGCCATTAATTGTAAAATCAACCTGCAATAAACTTATTCAAAGCATAAATTATTTCAGCATGCTGTATGTTTACCCTATTTCCCCATTTATTTTATGAAGTAATTTTACTTCCTTTCAGTAACTTTAACTATTGCTGGCAGTAAATTCTAAAACAAAATCTCTTCAGAACGAGATAAAACGACAAAAGCAAGACATAAATAAGCGATCACTCAATATATTAATTATTTGAATTAGAGTTAATGTTTTTACGAAGATAATTAATCGCGTATAAACTAGGCTCATGATTAAAGTAAACACATTCAATTAAGCATTTCCTCCAAAGGAATTTGTCAAAGTTCAAATTACATTTTTATTGATGTTTTTTTTTTGTTTAATCAAATATGGTAAAATTACTCAAGCTAAGGATAAAATGCCTCCGTGGAAAACGTTGCAAGAAAACTGGTTCATGTTATCATTATAATATGATAAAAAAAACAACTGGAGTTTTTAAATATGAGTTTTTGATAAGAGCAACCGATTAGATAAATCAAATACAAAGCCATTTATAATCAATCCTTTAAAGTCTCAGTTTTAAGTGAAAATTATCTACAGATAAACTGCATTAAAAAGGTTCCAAGTTGAAATGTCATCCTTTTGCAGTAATAAATAAATTTTAGACTGGTTTTCATTACGCTACTTTTACTTCATTCAGTTTACTGTTTAATATCCTAGTAGCATCTGAATGCGATACTAGAAGCAAATAGTCGGCACGATTACGTTCGTATTGTGGGCATGGATGAGAACCATCTGCGTAGATGTCATTGATTGTTGAGTTGGTGGATTGCCCAAGTGAATTGCTGTGCCTAATTCATATTCGTTCTTAATTAAACTTTCTCTTATCAATATGTAAGCATAAAAGGAAAGAACTAATATACATATTTCTACATTTTATATTTTTCTATTAACATATGAATTCTTACTGAAAGACCAAGATGAAAACGTAAGAGATCAAAATCTGGAAATCAGTAAAGATCAACACTGTGGATAACAGGTATTAGAATTTAACCGTATGTTGCTAAATAGTAAAACTATTTATTTTAATAACCTCTTCTATGAAGACATATTAGTAGCTTTTCATGAAAATACATAGAATAGGAAAAGAAAAAAAAAAGAAAGGTGCATGCGTTTTAAAACTCTGTTAACTGCTATATGTAGCATTAATTTTTACTATATCCTTGATTCTTTAGTAAATATTTATTAGTTAATAATAAATTTGAAATACAGAGGAAAAAATATTATTTATATTTATGCTCACAAAGCCTTACGAGAAAATTCAGTTATTTTGTGTTCAGTTAGGAAATGCATGTATGTGATATTATCATCATATCAGGATTTGTATGTGTTTAAATTTCTACTATGATATTTTAGAACTGCGATGCTTTCTCATCGCTTCTTTTCTTCCACGATGTATTATTCTTTTCTTTCAAGATGATATATGATGATATTCCATCACTCTTTTCTTCCAGGATTTCTTCCTCGATTATACAATTATGATTTCCCTTTGCGTTGTTTATTCGAGACTTTTTCGTGCGCGAAATTTCTAGCAAGTTGATTTCATCTGTGAGATGAATGTGTGATCTTACAAGCGTGAGAAAGTTGCAGCAAAGAATGCTGAAAACAAAATCTGATATGAACCCCCACAGGATTTCGCTGTACGGCCTAATAATTATTCTTTTTAGGACATCAATAAATTGATATTAAATACTGTTAGGCATTTACAGCAACAAACTGATACTAAAATATTTTAGATATTTATTCTTAGTCTAATTACATATATAAATTGTTATTTTATGTGTAGTTAGATTTCGTCATTTGTCGAAAACGTATGATTTTGTTTAAATATGACATTACACAAATATCAATATTTTCGTCCTCTTTAACAAAAAGTATACGATTACGACCAACGATTGCGAAAACAAAGCTAAAGTAAGGACTTTAGAGCCGGATAAAGGGCGTGTATATATATATCTATGCACATAAGGATGTGTTGCAGATATAGATGTTATATAAAAGCCATATACAAACGTTTAACGTTCTACGGCTAATCGTGTTTGAGTTATGCAAAATAGCATGCATGTATACATACATACGTATCTACACTGTGCATAAAAAATGGGACAGTTCTATATGTCCCCTTCTCCTGGGCCGATTGGCAAAATTCAAATTGTGTTTTTCATGTCTCGAAAGCGCGACTTAGGATATATATTAGATTTATATATAGTAATCATTCTAACATAGGTATTCTGACACACAATCGGACTTTTTCTGAAATGACATGCCCCCCCTTTTTTTTCGATAGTTCGATTCTACGGCTCAAATTACGTCTAAATATTAGATTTTGTAACATTTGGTGCAAAATTTATGGAGAAATTCAAAAATTTACCTTAACGTATTTTTTTTTCAGTTTTCGCCAAGAATAATACTCTTGGCGAACTTCTTAGTTTATAGCAACCTATTTTCCTTTTCTTTTTTTTCGTTGCAGACGAGTGGAAAAAATGTTATCGTTCATACTTTCACATAATTTTAACAAAATGCGTAAACCGAAATTATATTCTTATAGCTTTTAAGAAATATGGCAAATTTCAAAGCGCGCTAATATATAAATTCACGTATATCATAGGAAATTTTGAATTAAAAACTAAACTTTTTTGCAAGTATACTCAGAAATACATCTACTTTAAGACCGACGGTAAACATATTTTAGATTATAATAAAAATTGTTTTCAAAAAATTTATAAAAATTATTTAAAATATAAATTTTTTAAATAAACCATAAAAAATCGGCGAATTTTATTTGGAATGAACATAAATTTCGAAATGTGAAAGAAGGAATCAAGTAAGTTTAGTAAAAAAACAGATATTATTAAATACATATCAAATTTATTTCGATATGGAAAACAATTGGCATGCCCTTTCAGAAAAAGTCCGATTTTGTGTCAAAATACATATGTCGGAACAAGGGCATATAAAAATCTAAAACATATCCTAGGTCACACTTTCGAGACAGGAAAAATGCAATTTGAATTTTGTCGATCGGCCCAGTAGAACGGGAGATATAGAACTGTTCGTTTTAGAAGAATGAGTCCTTTATTCTGTCCTTACTTACATCAAGGAAAAAATTGTCCAACTGGATTCGGGAACGGTAAAAATAATTCCGTTAAAATATGATATCTGGAATTTTTGGAGATGGCAATACTTCCATTACTTCGTTCAAAGAAGTAAAAAAGAAAAGAAGAAATAAATGAATCTTCGACAGCTGATTGGAAGTTAGTTACTTGCTTAACTAAATAACTATCAATTAGTTATCGAAGTTATTTAGTTGCTTAGTTAGTTAGCTAGTTTGTTACTTAACTACAACATTAATTTTGCTTTTTTAGGAACCAAGGATCCAAGGATTAATTCTTACGGAGTGCCAAGGGTAAAGAACCCTCTACCTCCACATCATAGTTAATAAAAGGGAGCAGAAATTGGAAAAAATACATGAAAGACGTTAAGGAAAAATAAAAAGGAAGCCAACATGACTTGAGAAAAATTACAGAGACAAAAAGAAGAACTTATAAAAATATTATAAGTTCGGAAAAATTAAACAGCGATTAGCGAGATTCGATCTCGGGACCTTCCGGTCTTGAGTCTAACGGGCTAGCCACTGGGCTAGGGAGAATATAGAATTTTTCTGGTATTTTAAGATTTTTAATAATTTGGGGGGGGTATTTTATAATTTTTTAACATGAATACAACACCGAAGATAAAGCAGATAGGAAAGATTTTACGATTAATAGGCTCCTTGGTCACATGGATTATAATATAGTTATATGCTAGTAGAGTAATGATTATTTACCGGTGAATAGCAATTTTGCAGATTAAATCTGCTGTAAATGATGTGATATTTAAAAGAAACAGATTGATAATCATGTGTGAGGCATATCTGGAGCAGCTGAGTGAACGGTGTCGTCGTTGGAACTGAAGGCTGGGGGGGAAAAAATCGTCGTCTTTTAGCAAGAGGGAAGATCCAGTACTCCCGCTTTTTTCGTCTTGTCCCACATTTTCTCCTTTTGTGATACAGTCTTAAAGAGCGTCTTTAAATGAAGTTTTATTCTGGAATTATCGCGTCTAATAATATGAACTAGATAAAGCAGAGCTGCTGAATTAATGTGTTTACCAAGAGGTAAAGAGGTTATTCAAATATCGCTGAAATCCATTTATTTAAAGCAAAGTGATCACACATACACTCACCATTTTATAACAGGAAGCAAATTTTTATTTGGGGACAGATTTTTAAAGCCATAAAATAACTAATTATAATTATAATTCCTTTACTGACAGTATAATACAGACTGACAGTATAATACTGACAGTATTTTACAGAATAATAATTCCTTTACTGACAG